>JANHFO010009513.1:232855-255396 GCA_032468095.1 Pareas carinatus | reverse complement strand
AATATTGTTAAAGTTCAATGTTAAATTTTTATGTTATCTGTACACCGCCCTGACTCTTTCGGGAGAAGGGCGGTATAGAAATCTAAATAAATAAATAAATAAAATAAAATAAATAAATAAATATTCCTTAGTGCTGAGATCATGTTGGAGACCATGGCTACAGGAGGGAAGAGAAAGAAAGGCATGCACTGGAAACAGTCACAGCAGCAACAGTTGTGGTAAAGAAAAGGCATTGGGCATACTGTCAAGTGGTATATGTGGTGCTGGGATATTGGCTGTGGCTGAGAAGAAGAAAAGGTTCTGGGATGATTAGGGCATGCAGAGAAGAAAGATGGAGACGCCGGGAAGATCAGGGTCATGTAGGTTAATAGAAACTGCCATAGTGGAAGCTGCTAAAGGGAAGTGGAGCAATCACATTATGGCTCATGCTGTATTTGCTCTGCGACATCACTCAAAGTTTTGTATTCTCTCTGAAATACAGAACCAACATTTTTGGAATTTGGTTTTTGATGAACCCAAAATGATTTGGCAGAACTTTCAGGATGTGGTGGTTTGTTCTGGGTTTAAATCATAACCTATGTCTTTTGGATTCTTCTTTTAGAACTTTCTAGCTCAGAGATCCTGGCAAACCTTACGTGTTTGAGCTTTTTGTACTAAGATTTCCTGAAATACTATATTAATCCCTTCTGAGATTTCCTTTCTGAATACAAGTACAAGCTACCGTGCAATAGCTATCAGAACTTTTCATTTCTTTGAGAATGTTCTCACTAAACAGTACATGAAGTAGTGTAGCTAGAAGGGGCAGCAAGTTTCAAAGATGACACGCAAAGCAGTAGAGAATACTCTGAGCCCAACATACATTTGATTAGCATTAACCTTGAAACAGTTGAGTCTTTTCATCAATTTAAGAGCAGCTGTGAGAAATTAAACACTGAAAAATGTGAAGTTAACACACTTCCCTTGCATCCTCCTATAATCATGCCATTCCACTCACACAGCTTTCTTTCAATTGTAAACAGTTTTATTCACTCTTTAAGAGTCATGCAATCCTAAATACATATTGCATCATTGTCATCGAGGTGCACACAAGTGTATCCAGAGGGCTTCACCCTTCATTGCCCGGAGTCAAATATAATTGCAGTCCTGAGTGAGGTTCCACTTGCTTATGTGCTCCCACTCTTTGCTCATCAACATATATTCAGATGGATCCAACTTCTGCATCTGGCAATTTCTGTTTTCACAAAAACAAAAACTGGCTAGGAGGTGTGCATGAAACATGGCCTTCATTCCTGAGAGAAAAAGGCTACAAGAGAAAGCTACATTTTAGAATGGCCTTGCTGGAAAGTACTTTCCCTGCCATTCGATTACCATTATTACAGTCTTTAGAGAGATGCCTGGAGCATTAGGATCACACATGTTTCGAAAGTACCGGTGAGAACAGAACAAAGTATATACATATTGCCTAAGCCATGATCCTTGTCAACATTTGTTCTAATTGCAGGCATTGTCTCAGTATATGGATATTTTACAGTCATACAGGTGAGATAAGCTTGAGAAAATGCACTTTTGCCTAGTTTTCTACATGAAGAGTGAGAAGAGTTGGACAAAGTCATGCTCATAGGACAAAATACTTTTATGAGTGTTCATCAGCTGCACCAAACCAGGTGAAGACTCCAAATCCACCCAGTCACTTCAAGGGACACTAATTTGGAATGCCGCTCAAGCTCATTCAAGCTGAGCATAATTATTCAAGAGTTTATGCTAGTTAGTTGCTGCTGCTGTTGAACTTTTGAAATATTATCCATATGGTTCATAAAAATCAAAGAACTAGAAGGGGCCATTTAGTCCATCAAATTGAACCTCCTGCTCAGTCTATGAATTCTTGACAAATGGCTGTCTGGCATTCACTTTACACATGCAGTAAAGGGGAACCCACTTCTTCCAAGCTTTTCTTAACATTCAACTGAAATCTCCCTCAAGTTCATAATTACATGTCCTACATTCTAAAAGGATAAAGAACAGAAGTTGATCTTCTCTGGGACATCTTTTCAGGCCTTTGAAGATGCTCTTTTCCTCCTAGTTTTCTGTTCTCAAGGTCAATCATTCTCAGTTCCTCTTTTTCACAAGTCTTTCCAGCTTCCTGATGATTTTCATTGCCTTCTCTGAACTTATTGCGTTTTATTTTATCATTTTAATGTTTAGGATCAAGAACTGAAATTAATAGTCAAGATAAGATCTGACTATAATAAAATGGAACAATTACTTCCAACAATTTTATAATTTGATACTTATACTTACATACCGTAAATCCAGTCTAAAACTTTTGCCTTTTTTGCAGCAACATCACCAAATGATTACAATTTGTAGCAACTATGTCAAAATCTTTCTAACCAGTATCCAGTTAGATATTCATTCTATACATGTACAATTGATTTGCTTCATGTACAACTGTGCACTTATATATTAAATTTCATTCTATTATTTTTTATCTATTTTTGTAACCTGTCAAGATTGTTCTAAGCGAGATATTGTCTGTAAATCTGAGAAGCATTTACACCTCTCATTCTAGTCATTTACAAAAATTCATATTTCTGATTTGTTGTGGAATTATCAATGGATACTTTTAAATATGATTTTAAAATCAGTTATTTAATTATCATACAATTAAACCCACAACTAACCAGTTTGCTAATCAGAATGTCATGGGGTATTTTTCAAAAAATTCTTTACTGAATTTTTTTTAATGGCATTTCATGCTGTGACAAGGTTTCTTGGTTAGATTTCTTGACAAATCCAAGCTGACTTCTTTAAGCATTTCGAAAGTAAGGTAATCAATCACTTTACAGTCTGTTGTAGAATCTTCTCAGAAATTGATATTAGATTGATCTCTGGCTCTCTGGATCCTTCTTTTTCTCCTTTTTGAAGAGGGAATCATTTATCCTCCTCTGCATTGCATATTACCTGATGTCCATGATTTTCAAAGATTATGCAGCACCACCAACCAGTTCCTTCGGTATCCAAGGATAAAATGCAACTGATATTGGATTAATTTTCTTATTCAAAAATAAACAAGTTCTTCCTGATCATGTTTCTTTTGTTCTCAAACCTCAATCTTGTCACACTTTATTCTATTCTTCACAATTGCTTTTGTAACAATTTCTTGTTGGAGAAGATTTAGTCGAAATAAGAACTGAGTAGCTTTGCTTTTGTTTCCTTTTACCATTTTCTCTTTTTTATTGTTCAGTTAATATGCAGTTAAACTCAGTAGGTATTTTTCATTAAGCCATCCGAGTATGCAGTGGAAATGCTGTCTATGTAGCAATGCACACATGTGTTCTTATGTGACTACACAAAGTAAGGTATGATAGTACCTGAGCATATTTGCATTTTTAACTTCGAAGAAGGGATGAGGAATGATGTAGGATGTGACGAGGTACAATTTGTCTTCCCCTGAAGGCTATACAAGATTATCATCCAGAAAATCTGTCCTGGGAAATAATTCTATGTCTCTGTGAAGAATTGTCAGTTACTATAACTTATTAATAAAGACCTAGAAGGAAAGATTCAAGGTAAAATGAAGCAATTCACCACCATTACTCCTATGGAAATTTTAAACGAATTCTTCTTACTGTATTATTAATGGAACTAGATTGTCCAGTTGTAGGACTTCATGGTTATTTTATAGTTAATCTCCTATAGGAGGGCACCCAGAGAAATCTACAGTTAGTAATTTTGCTCCTGCCACGTCTTTAAAAATTGCTTGAATGCCATTTATGTTCATAGTTTTAGCAGTCAAGTAGAGATCCTATGTCAAAAACTGTAAAACGTCCATTAGGTTTAATGCATACATTCAACAACTGTAGACCCCAACAACATACTGGAGATTCATCAGATTGCTAGTAATATGTTGGTGAGGGAGGAAAGAGAATTGCAGCATGATTGTTATGTGAACAAGCAAATAATTGTTCTTTCAGTGTAAAAGAAAGCACATTGCTGCTTTGGTATGATTTTCATATACTCATCACCAAGGGAAATATGTTAACATAATAATTAACAAATGCATAATGAAAGACACCTTTAAAGGGTTTTTACCCATATAAACAGACTTTAACAACATGCATGAAATTCAATTCAATTCAATTCACCATACAAATAATGCATTTAATATATCTCTCAACAAGTTGCTATTTTATGCCAGTTCTTTTTGTTTTCTCCAGCTACACTTTCACACATAGTTCATTTTCTTTTGCTCAAGGGGAGGGACATCTGCATGTATTTTCACAGAGAAATCTCCCTTGCTGAAAAGTTTCAATCAGAGCTAGATACACTACTTATTTCTCCACTTTAAGAGAGCTGTTAGACACCATTTATTTCTTTACCAAAGTATTGTTTGTACTAGGCCTGTTAATTCCACTGAAATAGCATTGTCTCTCTGCGCTACATACCATAATTCAGCCCAGATCTTGAATAATCTATAACTGATATTAGATCTTTGGCATTAATCCCTTAGATGTGACTTAGAACAGCTAAATGAGCATGTTTGAAAGGTAACTAAAATGCTACAGGATGAAACCGGAATATATAAAAAGACAGATAATTATGCTTTTTCTCAAGCCAGCAGACATTAGGTGATATATAATGCATTTTATCACTCCGAGGGGAAGAAGACAGGATGCTCTGCCAATGCATAGGTTTGGAGGTGTGAGTTTGTTTCTGCATACATTACATTTTCACAATCACACATTCAGTATGTACATGCTAAGAACTTAACAGATAACCTGACATTAATTCATAGCTAGCAAAAGGAACCCAGTGTTATGACAATCACCAAACAAGTGTTAGATTAAGAGCATAAAAGAAAACGATGATTGCAAAGTGGGTTGAGTTGGCAAGATAAAAATAGGAGAGGGAATGGAGAGAGAATTTAGGGAGGCACCAATCATTAAATCCATCTCAAGCTCATTCATCTCAAGCTCATTCATCCACCCTCACTGCAAGTTCATTTTAACACAAACTGCCACCATAAACCATTGAATTAGTGATGTTGAATGCTTGGTATTGTGTATCTATTTAAAATAGGTATCATATAATTTGCAGGACAGCCTTGCTGCTCTTCTTTATACTATTGTGAAGATGTGTTCAGTATTATTATTTTCCCTTTGAAACCACGTGGTATCGAAGACACAGAGGTCCCAACATACACTGCATATCCTCAGCAAACTCCAGAGGGGTGTCTCAGCATCTGGCCATGGTTTGGAGAGTTATCAGCTGATGTTGGAAGATCTATGACAAAGAAAGCAGTGAACAGGATTGTGGATGTGAGCTCAGCCAAGTTCAGAACTAGCATATCAGCATTCCAGAGGAGGCAATAGCTGTATTTGCACCTGAAATCTCAACAGATATCTGGTCAATTACACACTGTTTATTACTACCAGTAAGATTAGAATCACTCTATAAATGATTACATTGCTTATATAACTTTAGGCCATCCCAGGATTCTACATTCCCCTTTTTATGTTGTCACTTGTTACAAAACATTCTATTAAATCAAATGTTTTTTAAAAGGTACATTTACATTTTGCTGCCCAGGAGTATTGTCAGGCCAACTGCTAATCTTCCATTTTAAAAAAGAAGGGTAAATAGTCTAACACGCTTTCCAGTCTTCCACTTGGTCGTGCTAACCGAGACATGTTGATAGGAATGCCAACCTACAATAGCTGGTTTCAGGAACTTTGTTATGGCTTATACAGGTTACTTAACTAATACTGAGGAGTCATTAGATATGAAAGTGGAAGCTGCTATTATTCCAAAGAAGACAAAGTGCTTGTAGATATTAATGCCCAAATATGCTGCATACAGTATTTCTAAACAAAACAGGTATAAAAAGATATTTAGCCCTATCCTGATTAAATCTTACTTGATGCAGCCATTCCTAAGGGACAGCACTTAGCTTCTGCTTTGGAGAAGAGGAATACTTTACAGATCCTTGATAGGACTCACTAACTTGGCCCTTTCCAATCTAAACTTCTCTAGATAGAATCACAACTTCCAGCGTTTCCAGCAAGGTTTACCAGGATATTGGCTTGGAATGTGGGGAGCTGTATCTCTATCACATTGAGATGACACTAGTTTGAGGAAAGGTAGGCTAGCTGAATAGCCCAACAATAAAAAGAGCACAGCAGCAACTATATAGGTTTATACCTATTTATATAATAGCAGATAGACAAGTCTTGAGAAGCCAACTTTTTCTGTAAAAACACGAACCTGAGATATTTTAAGCAGAAAAATGACTGCTGTTATCATTGTGACAGCTATTCTGCTACTGACATAATAGATAAAAATTGTTTACACTACTTGGTTCCAATAAAACCCAGGGTTACATGCTACGAAGTATAAACTTGGTTCTTCACTGTATACAAGAAGCAGCTACGGTTGCCTTCTGTGTGTATTACTTTATGTCTGAGGTGTTCAAATTTTATTCCCAAATGCTAGGGAAAAAATATCCTGCATTTCTACAGGTTCCTCATGTAATAAAGAGACATTTCTGCAAAAATGTTCTCGATCTCATGCACTTTTCAGGAAATACTGTATGTTTATTGCAGCATTAAAAAAGATATGGCCATTATATTCAGCCATGGATTTAAATTTTCTTTTTTTAAAAAATTTGATCTCTGACATACATAAACTTCCTTTCAATTTAAGAATATACACCTACACACCAGCAACACTACTTATAAGAGTTGTAAGTTATATAGATTCCTGGCAATTGATGCAACACCTAATGACAAGGAAGATTGAGGGCAAAGGGGTGAACACCAATAAAGCCTTCTAAGGAAACAAATGCTTTAAAGAAGTTGTCAAGAAGTACTCAGCCAAGCAGCTAATATAGTCAAGTAATGTGCAACTATCAAATTCTGAGAATTAAAAACTAAATCACATTAAACTGATTATAGCCTGCTAAGAACACGTGAAGAATGTAAAAAGGAACCTGGCCAAACAACTTTTAATCAATCTGATGTCTTCTATAATTCTTGTAGAAGTCCACTTCTATTTCTGAGCTGCCTTATTCAGAGGTAAACAGTTCCTGATCCTAAAAGTAATGTATAGCAATACTGCTATTTTTTCTTTGCCCGTTCTAATCTAGAATGTAAATAGACTAGATTTAAGACAAATCTAATCTGTATCTTATTTTTCCAAATTCAATTTTCTGTAATGCTGTATGTTTTTGGTAATTATTTTGTTTAATCCAATAAATTATCGGTGCAAAAATACTACTATCTGATGGTACTTTCAGGATTACTTTATGTTCTTTATACTCCCACAATTTTATCAGAGAGAAAAACACAGGGGGCAGAAGACTTTTTGACAGTCAGTGCTATATACTGTATTCCCAGCCTCAAAACCTACAGGTTTCCATTTGCTTGAATGTTTTTTACCATCTCCCTTCCAGTGCATTCTATTTGGGAAACTCTTGCCCTACCAGAAAAAGTCTTTTAAAGCACAGTGTGGATTTATTCTAATGCTCCTTTAAATCTACCTACATTTTAGATAAATAAAAATAGAAAGACATAATCACCTTTCATTTGGTCAATTTTGATTCCATTGACCTTCTTCTCATCTCATGTGGCTGAACAATCCACCAGACAGATCTTCTAAATGTCCCTTTTTATCTTTGGGACAAGCTGTAATAGTGAACTCTTTGACAGTATGTTTATATTTTCATCTGCCATCTTACGTACAGGGATATGTCTCTATCTTCAGTGTGCACTTCTTTTTATTTGTAAAATGTGCAGTTTCCTGAGCCAGCTATTTTAGGCAGACAGCAGTAACTTCTCAGTAAAATAAGAAGGTCAGGATTGTCCTGGAAAATGCACAGCTGAGCTGTCTTCTCCTAGTCCTTTCGGTTCTGCAATGGCTTATTTCTCTTATACAGAAAAGTAATCTATAAGGATGTAAAGCAGACTGATATCAAAAGCAGGTGTGGTTGGATGACTGAGCAGACCTTAACTAACCCTGTTCTACTTGCTTTCAGATCATGGTTATAAGTGCAAATAATATCTCTGAAGCACAGCAGCGATTCGTATATTGCTTTTCCTGTGTTCTTTACATCACTTAATGCAATGAGGGTTCTCTAGAAACGTTTCTATCCAAGTGATAAAATGAACTGCTTGACCCTGGAGAGAAAGGACCTTTTCTTTCCCCTCATGAAAAGATGCCTTAAAATGAGAAAGAACCCCATACTGCAGAATGAGAGCTCTATGTTTTCCACCAGGTGTGAGCAGCAAAGGACTTTGTGTATCTCATACCTATTCCTCAATGCTTATGGGACAGGATTCCGGAGCTGCAGCTGTTCAGTAGAAAAGAAAGACCAAAAGCAAACGGTAAACCAGAGAAAAGACAGACCACACAAATGCACAGACATCAAATGTGGTGCTCGGGTCGGCGGGGAGGAGCCAAGAAGAAAGAGGGAAAGATAAGGAAAGAACGAAAGCATCCTGCATTACATTTACCCTCCCCCAAGAACCTTTAAAGAATGTTTGCACGGTGACTCTTGGCGATAACAGTCCAACTTGGGAATGTGCCAATCAATGTAAATCCAATCTGCTTTACTGTCCATTTTTCAGGGCACATTCGTGTCAGGATTTTATTTTTTAAAAATACAGAGGGAAAAAAAAAATGGCCGTTCCATTTACACAAAGAGGGAAGAGATTTAGCCCTGTTTTTTGAAAATGTATAAAGTGCAGGTGGTTTCTTGTTTGTTTGTTTTTTCTACCAGCAAAAATGTTTCCTGCATGTCTAGACTGGCAGCATCTCAATGCTTTCTTGAATGGCTAGGTGACCCTGTAGCCACACAGACACTTGTGTCAATACAGGATGTGCTGCTACAATAGATAAGCTGCATCCACCTTAATGAAAGAGCCTCTTCATACATTTTTTAAAAAATCCTGTTTTCAAAAGAGGGATGAAAGACCCTGGATTGTCCATTCTATTACTGCTAATATTGGAAGCACCAAGTTCAAATTTGTTTCAGCAGGATTTACATCTTCCTGAATTTGAAGTCAGTAATTCCACACAACAGATTTCCAGCTTCCTACTGTAGCCTGGTCTTTGCCAGTTCTTTATGTTACTAGAAAACATTGGGATCCATTCTGTAGGAGAAATTCACTAGAATGTATGGGATGTGCCATGAAGTAATGGAGACAGTTCTATTGGATGAGCTAAACTGAAAAATTGAAACACAGAAGCTATGGGGCCGGAACTTCTGCCACAATCTCAGGTTTTTAAATTAAATTATCCCATACTCAACAGAAATGTGTAAACTATCCTACAATAAAAGCACAAAACTGAAAACATTACCAAGGTTTAAAAAACTAACCTTTCTGTTTTATCCACAAAACCCAGGAAAAATAGAAACTAGAAACCTAGGTTACTTTTAATTATTCTTAAATTGGATAAAATTTTATGTTTAAATTTATGCTATGAAGTAATGACTAGAGTGTCTGTCATTATTTTAAAACATTGACTTGCTTCAGAAATAGAAAGGAAAGTAATATACTTTAATAAGGTATCATGTGAAAAGGCATCGGACTATGTTACGTCTCAAAGACCAGTGCACAATCCCACAAGATTCTTACGCTTGCGGTTTGAGATAATAACTCAGGGAAACAAAAATATTGCTTGAAATGAGCACATAGTTCATTAGTATAAGAACAGAGCATTAATTTGTTCTTCTTTAATTAAAACCTGTGGGCAGTGGTAACTACTTATGGCACTAAGCCATTTCAGTTTCAATAAAAAGCACTTTGCAAATTGCCATTAAGTATCCTCTTCTTACTCCTTTTATTTAGATATGCAAAGATGGCAAAGCTGTGAATTAAATAGGTCTTGTAGATTTTTCAAACAAATACAGCAACTTCCACCCCCTATCGCATATGCTTATGTATTTTGTTCTATAACAGGTACACCTGAGACAGAAGTGGGTCTTTTCTTCCCATCATTCTTCTAAGTGGGCCTTCCTATCTCCAACATTCTACTCGGAATGATAACTTACCTGTATCTGCTCTTTAAAAAAACAGAAGAGGATCCAGAGACTAAAAGACCCATGAGCCAAGGCATGAAGTTTACCCAGAAGATGTTAACTGGAATAGGAGCTTAAACTTCAGAGGGAAGAAAATGGAGTGTGAGGGGAAACTCAAGGGCAACTTCAGAACTTCTCCTTTGCCAACAGATCAGCGCAACCACCTTCAAACTACGTGCTTAAAGGGCCTAAAGCCACATGCATCTCTGCACAGCAGATCAGAAAGCCATTCTAAGTTCTGCTTGAGTGTAATTCCTGCGACACTGAGACAAGTCCATGTTGTTTCTTAGGCCGCTGTAAAGAAGCAGCATGGCTTTGCTCAAAGACTCACAGTTAGCAGGCGACAGGGGGTTGAACGTTTGGCTCTGTACGCAAATAGTGAAGGGGAAGGGATCAGCCGAAGAATCTTGCAAGCAGCAAAGCCACCCAAAGGTATGCAAGCCAGAAAAACTGAAGCCGCATCTCGTGGCAGCAGATTCATTATTAAATTTATTCCACAGGGTTCCAAGGTCCAGACCTCCCTTTTGGAGTCACCGCAGACACTACAGGCAATACTGCAGAAAGAAATGTCTCAAATGCCTTACAGATACAGCATTATGGACAGGATGAGAGATGGACACGGCCCTTATCTGCTATAGTTCCCAAGTTAAGCTGAGGTCCTATTTCAAGCTCTGACTAAAGTCAACTGTGCCAAGGAGTAAGGAAATTCTATTGCATGTTTTTCAGAAAATCCCTCCAATCGCTTTCTCATTTCAAGAGATCTCTGAGGAAAGAAGGGGTAGGTAGCATTCGATGTAAACATGCACACCCTATATTTAGTTGGCAAACAGCGTGGGAAAATAAATAAAAAGTTGATGTCCACCAGGTCATTTCTTCTGATACTCCCGCTGTCTCAGAGAACACACACAGAGCCATGTTGGCATTTCTGATTATTGTCGGGGATCTTGTTTGTTTTTTATGGGGGTTTATTGTCAGTGTTAAGAATATATATCCAAAATTGTAGACTGAAGCAATTAAAATAATTAGATAAGGATTTTTCTTTAAATGTTGGCAAAGACAGGATTTTCTAAAATGCTATTTTGAAGGTTTACTCATACTCAAGAATTCTCTTTTTCTCCAGTTGAAAGCACAATTGCTTTTTTAATCAGTATGCTCAAAACAAACTGACAAGCTGTTGCCCTCCATCCTTATTTGTTCAATGTTTTTCAATCTTACCATGGACCCAGTATTATATTTTGTGAAACAGACTTGTAAGGTTATTGATCACTGTTTTTCACTTCTTCTTTTGTAGATCTTTGGTTTAGTATTTCAAATTTTATTTCAGAGGAGTCATCTGGTACATCTAGTATATAGTTCTCCTCTTGGGAAGCTAAAATCAGGTGTGCCTAATCTGGTGATCTTATTGGATAAAAAGGAAAAAAAGCACAAAATGATGCACTTTTCCCTCTGGCTTCCAGATTTCGTTTAGTCTCTTCAAGACCTTTAGAAAACTATAATAAGCATTTTTTCTATCTGTTTTCCAGTAAATTTGGTTTGGAGACAGTCTTTGCAAAGCCAAATACGTTACTACTGATAATTAATAGCTGGTATTAATCTGCTTAACTATCTGTGCATCTCAAGCAGGATTACCACCAGTATAAAATATTTCAACTGGAGGGAACATGAGTTCATATTAAATTGTACTTACAATGAGATTTGGTTAGGATTTACATAGTTCTGAATTTGTGTGTGTGTGTGTGTGTGTGTGTGTGTGTGTGTGAGGGGGAGAGAGAGAGAGAGAGAGAGAGAGAGAGAGAGAGAGAGAGAGAGAGAGAGAGAGAGACTATGTATGTAGGTATGTAATCAACATATCTGTAAACCTAATATTTCGAAGAACATTTTTTTTTCATCTTGAAATTGAAATGACCTTGCATGTGCCTGTGTTGAAATGATTCCTGCTCTAGTAGAAAGATGATATTGTTACTATTGTTGCAGGTATTTTATCAGCTGGCACATATGTAGTTGGCATAGCAAAGCTTGGATTACCCACAAAGTTTCCCAAATGGAATAAATTAGGAAGAGAGACAAGATGACAATAGGAAAAGAGATTTAGCTTGCTTGTAGCTATGTAAGGAAATCAAGGATGAAGAAAGCACCCCTTTCAACCGCACTGAATTATACCAAGCAAGAAAGAGGCAGCCTTGAAACTTTGGAGAAAGTGAAATAAGCAAGGAATAGGTTGCCATGGGTTCTGAAATAATGGCATTTTTACTGACCTGATGAAGGGGGTCTGTTGCACCTTTGTTTTAAAAATGTGAGGTGCACATCAAAGAAAGTGAGGTATATTTATCTAATCGAAATCTAAGGAAGTTACAAATGCAAAATTGTGCAGAGTTAAAAACAATAAACACTTAAAAAAATCTAACCAGCCCTCGACGGTGGCATTGTTAATTTTCACATCAATTCAATCCACATTTCAGTTTCCTCCAGACCCATAAAAGGACAGTCAGTAAAGTTTATAATCATTCAACAACATAGAAAAAAACGAAGGGATGGAAGCATGGGATAAGGAAAAACAAAAACAGACACTGTGTTGGCACAGAGTGAACATGAACTTTTTCACTGATGAAATCCAGTGAGGGGTGGGAGGGAGATCAATGAAAGAACAAAGAGAAGAAACAAAACAAACCCGGAATTAATAACAAACTAAAGTTGGGACTGTTGTATTGGGACTTTACCAAAGGATACCCAAGCTTGATTCTAAGGAAATTGTGGTCATGCTTGGTCATTAACTGTCATTATTGGGCTTCCTATGCGTAAGGATAAAAAGAAATCTAAGGACTTCGAGACAGACATAAAATTAGCTGAGGGAGAGCAGTAATCAGCTCTTATTATGCTAGGAAATTAATAATTGGTCATTTCCTTCCTTCATTTATTTATTTATTTTATTTTCATAAATTTAAAAATTATCAAATGGATTTCCCTTCCCAAACCTGGCGTTCCTTTCAGATGTGTTCAACTATAATTCTCCTAATTCTCTAGCTGGCATGATTATGGTCTGAGAATTACTGGAGTTGAAATACTTCCAAAAGTTTCCAGGACGGGAAAGCTGAACTAGATCTTCTAGAATAAGATCCCAAGAAGTTTCTTTTCTATCGACTGGAACTATCTGCATGTGGATGATATTGCCTTTTATTTCTATAGATCTCTTTAGCTTCTTATACAAGAGCCTTTAACAATGTTTGGAGGAATCTTGACTTTGATCAGGTTTGGACTCAGATCTAACTCTCTAGTCTATTTCATATAGCAAATGGGTGTAATCATCTTCAAATGAAACTCTTAAATGGCTTCTAAATTTGTGGCTTCCCTCCAAAGTTTCTGAAAACTGTAGCTGTGTGAAGGTGCCAGGCAAACAGATTGATTAGTTTATAGCCCAATCCAAAACCAGCTACGCTGCTAATGTCATCCATT
The DNA here is from genome assembly GCA_032468095.1 of Pareas carinatus. Lineage (NCBI taxonomy): Eukaryota > Metazoa > Chordata > Lepidosauria > Squamata > Pareidae > Pareas > Pareas carinatus. The sequence goes on along the minus strand of JANHFO010009513.1, from coordinate 241,868 downwards.
TTATTTTCTTCGATTCAAAGCAGTTTTCAAGAGAGAAGAATGATTGTGAAAAGAGTGAGTGGGGGGGGGAAGCAGGGCAAAGAGAAAAGAAATATAGGAAGGCAAACAGCAGGAAGTAAAAAAAAAGGTTACCACAAAAGATGCAGTTTAGGTTAAGTATGGCTCCTACAGTCTGCAAAGATTAAAGACTGAACGGTTAAGGTATTCTAAGCAGTTTCCTAGAAGGTACTGAAACTGCAATTACCAGCATTCATTGAAGAAAGCCACCTTAGAAATTTACTTTTTATCTAGGAAATCTTTATATCTCTATGATCTAGTGTGACGCAGGCAGAGGTAGGCAGGGAAGGGAGACAAGAGAGAGTGGTTTTAAGTATCAGGAAGATGCCACACGAAATAGCGTTCTCCTTCCTATCCATTTCCCTACACTGGGGGACTCTAATAGGTATATACTGTGATTAATGGCTGACAGCTCTCAGGTGGTGGCGGGATTTAAAGCAGAGGAGGGATATATAAGAAACTGTCCTCCCACCTCCCTTCAAAGTTCATGTTCAGCAGACAGCCACTCACCAGGTAAGCGGACCTCAGAGCACACCTTATTGTCCAGAGCTTTCACGCTTGCGTTGCCAATGTCATTGTTATTGTCACACTCCATACCTAGGTATGCGCCTGTCCTTTGGCCTGCAAAGGAGTTAATGCAGTTAGAGAGGGGGTGAGGCTTTGGTTTTAATTCTGCTCCTCTTGAAGGTGGCAGAAAACATCACACACTTCAGAAATGAAGGAAACCTCAACAGTGGCCAAAAAGATAGAGTAGCCTTCTCCAACCTGCTACCCCCAGGTCTGTTGAAATTTCAAGTCCCCAAATTCCCAATTACGCTCTCCACTAGTTGGGAATTCTGAGGACTGAAGTCTCTACATATCTGGAAGGCCTCAGGTCAAGGGGGACTAAGGTAGAGAGTGGACAATAAGAGATGGGGATGCAGCGGCCAAAAGCTACTGTGGCTGGTTTCCTCCACCACCTCCATTTTCATTTCCTGTTTCAAGGCTTTCCTTGTCAATATGGAAATATAAATGGCACATAGGAAGAGATTTGATCTTGTATGCAAAATTATCAAATAAACCAGTTATAGCGCCACAGAGAAAGTTCAAGGAAAGCCTCTATTTTGTGGTTTAAGATGTCTCTGGCTGGCATTTTCTGAGCAATTGTAACAGTAAAAACTTGATTTTGTTGTCACAAGACAGTAGAGCCAGATAGGATACAATTGTTTTCCTAGTTAGTCTAGGAAGCTTTGCTCACTGGGCTCTGAAAAATCACAGCATCTTCCTCAAAGCTGCAGATTTCATTATTCTGGGCAAGATGCCAAGAGAAAAATAAAAGCCGTGATAAGGGTCTATTTGTGTCTATCAGTCTACTGTTGCAAGTTTTGGACAAAATTTTTTAAATGAAACAAAATCTATACTTAAAAATAAAAGTTGAAATTCCTATTTGTATAGTGCCCAATAACATTCATCAAAGTGAAGGGCTTCTGACTTTGCAGACAATGAACAGTGATCTAATTAACCAGTGTTTATTTGAAGAAGATTTACCTTCATAAGAATTTAGATAACCTAAAAGTGTTTCTTGTTAATATTCACATCTAATTTAGACTGCAGAATAAAACCAAAGCTGAAACATGTGGAGGAGATTGCCTCAAAAGGAAAGTCAAAATTATTTTTTAATAATTTTAACAGCAAGAATAACTTCCCAAAACTTTTAGATAGCCTCAGGTAAATCTGGGAATTTAACCATTTAATTTTGAAAGAGCAAGCTGAGACTTTGTAACACTAATCTTCAGGCTGCTCCTTGGAAAAGAGAAACTGGGCTTGGAGCTAAAGAAAATCCTATGTCTTTCTCTTTTAATGACACCAATCCATTGATTTTTGGACCATGATCCAACCATATCCCTAACTATGGAATACGTGAAATCATTCAATATCAAGAGAAGAACAAACATGTTAAATTTTCTCTGGTGGTCAAACTGCTTTAATTTTTTTTAATTGGGATCATAGGGAATGAAAATTACATCCCACTGTGAAAAGATAAATATTAAAATCAGTAATGTTTCAGGATTACAGGTTTTCATTTTAATAGAATGCCTTGCCAGCCAGATACAAAGAATTTTAACTCAAGTGGACATATAGTCAGAACTGCAGGACTCCTGGGTATTATGCTCAGGAGTCTGGAACTTGATCCTAAAGCTAATAAAAGTCCTGTCATCCAAAACCAAACAAAAATCTAATTTTAATTCCTCTCCAAGAATCTGTTTCAGCAATGAAATGTTGAATGGGGATATTATTCCGACCCTCAGGCAGTTGGAGTCAAAAATCATGTGCTGATCTACTGTCTACTAGATGCTTACCCTCTGCCCATTTTTCTTGAAAATGAACAAGGAAAACTGGCAGATCTCTTTAAATTTTTCATGTTTTCAAATTTCTTCCACCTGCTCTTTTAAGGAAGGCCTTTCGCTTCAAACTACAGCAATTCAGTTAGCAAAGCTGAGCTTGCCCCAAAGCAACATGCCTCAGCCCTCCTCCTTTCTTTGCTCATGATGAACCCTGGCTGTGCTAGATGTGAAAGAGAACCAACATGGGGCATGAAGCAATGCTGTATTCTGTGTTACCATCTTCCTGTGTGGGAGAGGCATCCTCTTCTTCCATGACATCATTCCCCTGCCAAAAAAGATAAGGCGTGAATATATAAATCAATGACTCACCATGTAGTAAGGATGATATTAATATTGCCACAGCATTTTGTCCTCTGAAGGTGCCGTGGGGAAGCTATAAACTGACTAATCTTTTTGCAAGTGCTTGCTTTAAACCAGTGGTCGCCAACCTGTAGGACCCGGCCCAATGGTGGCCCCGCCAGAGAATCTGGGTGAGTCACACGGGTTCGGGTTAATAATTAATATTTGCAGACATTGCAGCATGCCCACCCAGCCTTCCATCCCAGAATGCGCCTGGCAGCTTTCCCAGAGCGGCCAGGACAGGGATTCCGGCACAGGCTGTTGAGACGCGGGGCACTCTCCCGGGCCTGTTCCGGGATGGAAGGCCAGGTGGGTGGACTGCAATGTCTGCAACGTTAATTATTAACCCGAGTCCATGCAGCCCACCCAGATTTTGAGGGAGGGGCAGAGAGCAGCGCCTTCCCACCTCAGCTGCCGAGAATTGGGAAGAGGAGGTGGGTGGAGGGTGAGCAGCCTAGCCGGCAAGTGGGCACTTCCAGACACGGCCAATCAGCAGCGGCAGAAGCCTCACCTGCGCTCCTCTCGCCCCGACTGGCCCGGGAGCCTTGCAGCGAGGCTCCATGGCGCCACTCGGGTGCCCCCCCCGTCCGAGCATCACCCATCCGCCGCCCACTTCCTCCTCCTAGGATGGTAAGTCGCTACTTTCCGCTTCTTCCCTTCGCACCGCGTGACATTTTCTAAGTTTCTCTCTGTGTCTCTTTCTCTCTGAATGAATGAAGTATAAAAATAATAAATTTAAAAGAAAACAAAAAAATAAACTGGACCACTATATCTTTTTCTGCCATCAATTTTCTCTGTTTCTATAATAGGCTCAGCTAATCATTCTAGTCACAGTAATCCAATTTAAGGACATCAAGTTTCTCCAAACTAGCTTGTTTGCTTGCTGATTCCTGATTTATCTATACAATTTATACAGCTGCCCATCTTACAACTCTGAGCAGCATATAAAAATTAGAAACCAAAAATATACTTCAACAATCCAAATGTCCAAGATGGTAAAAATTGCTTCCCAGAACAATTACAACTAATCAGCCAGCATAGTTCACAGCTTCCCAGCCCAAATTCTTGAGGGAACAGCCAAGTGTTTAGTGCCTAACAAAAATCTAGCAGGGGCCATTTGGATCTCTGGAGGGATGCCATGTGCTTCTTCCAAAGGAACTGAGATTATAGCTTCCAGAATTTAAAATCAGTATGAATAATGGACTTGCTAACTGAGAATTCTCAGAACCAGTCACAACATATTTGGAGGAATTAAATTGAGAATGGATGAGTCACGCCAAAGTGCACTTTTATTGAGCCATAGTATTTCCTGCATCTTGTTGTTCTGTGAATGATTCCTATTACTTATATCAACTCCTCATTGCTTTGGCCTTGAATACCACTGGAGTTCTGACTTCTGGTCCTAAGAATGATTCCTAGCTACCTAATCTACATTTTTGGGCTTTACTATTTTACTTTGCCCTGTGGTATCCACTTGCTTTGTGTTTTCCTTGTAGTAAAAAGATTTTGCATACAAATAACAACTACAACTCAGAGATAGAGCTTACTTTCCTTGGGTGCTATATGTTAAACAAGCTTTCAGATATAGAACTTTACCTCTGCATCTCGCTCCTCTGCTGAGATACTGACAAAATTTGCATCGGGAGACTCAACAGGAGTTGACTAAGAAAAGAGAAGAGAAAACTGAAAAATGTTGATGGGCAAGTGTCCTATATGGACAAAGTATCATTAATAAATCACATTAGAAGTACTAACCCAAACATAACCAAACATTGTTTTCCTAACTTACTTCTTTACTTCCTCCTCAAAATAAAGGAGGTTTAGTGGTACCTAGATACTCATCATTAATTAGTTCCCAGAGATGCAATGAATACCAAAATCGATGAGTACCAAATAATTTTTCCCCATAAAGAATAATGTAATAAGTCACAAGGCAGACGACACTGACAAATTCTAGCTTGTGCATTGAGTAGCAAACAAACGAGACAAAATTTTCATGTCAAAATGTGTTGAGTTTCAAAGCAGTTGAGTACTAAGATACCAGTGCATTTGAAAAGATACAGAGAAGATCTGCCAGGAATCAGTTTCTGCTGTTCACAGGACAATCTCATAGTGGCAAAAAAAGTGTCGGGAGACACTTTTTTCATCCCCCTGTACCACAGCTTCTGCTGCTACTTGCCCCTTGTTTGGTCTGGAGTCTGATCTACTTACATCTCCTTCTGAAGGTACCTCACTGACAACAGCAGGGAATGCAGCCATGTCTCCATCTTCTTCAGTGCCAGGGGCTACGTAGGAACCTGACATGGAAGACATGGTATCTGTGCTGATTTCGGAGTGCTGGCTTTGGGAGGAGGCCATAGACATGACTGACTGAGCCAGACTGCTACTAACAGGATCTAAGGGAAGAAGGGAGGTGGCAGACAAGGCATAGTTAGAGAGAAGATGTTAGAGGAGCCACCCTCGCTGACCACTGCTACAGTAGTATTTGCATTTCACTATGTGCAAACTTGAGCATCATTTACTGGAATGGTAGGATGAACTTTTAACAATAAACCAATCAACCAGAAGCATTTATGAGTACCCAAGTTTCAGTGGTGCTTTTACTCTGAACAATTACATTTCTTCAGTCGCTGGGCTCAGAATATAGTCAATTGGATCAATTGTTATATCTAGTTTCTGTTGAACTGTCTGTTCGGCTCAAAAACTACAGAAGAAACGATGTAGTTATAAACCAGCAACCTTCTTCACAAAGGCAATAGCATAGCTTTTTATCAGTTAATGAACATAATACCCTGGAGTACAGAACATATAGGCAGCATATATGCAAAATCATTAATTTGGAACTTGATTACAGAGTGGATGTGAAGTAGGTCCTTAACTTGTTTTTGAAAGTCTTGCCAAGAAAACTGCAAGGACTAGTAAGGCAGTCGCCAAGAATCAACACTGAGTCAAAGGCACAAAAATTCAGTTTACATCAAGCTGGAGGACAGAAAAGAGACTAGAAACACCTTTTCTACTGTACCTTCTGGAGAAGAAATGGTAGAAGAAAGAGGTGTCCCTGTGCATGAAGACGGATCGATTGCTCCTGAGGAGGATAAGGTGAGATTTTCACTCTCAGGTGTCACACCACAATCCTGAAAAAAAGAGGGAAACCTTAATCTATAACGAAAAAGTATTGTGAAGTAACTATTAGAAATAGGATCTGACTCGGCCACTCAGTCTGATCCCTAGATTAGCTTTACGCAACCAGGATACTTCGTTATATGTGGTTTTCAGTTCTAGAACTTGCCAGCCATACATGGCCATTACTGAGAATTCTGGAGGACATAAAGACTAGGGGAAACTGGTAGATAAGCAAAGGCCTATCACTTTCAGATAGCAAATCCTCAATATCCCTACCCAGTGCTTTTTTTTGTAGGAAAAAGGGTGCCAAAACTTAGATTTTGTTAATCTTTTATTTTCAAAAAATTCGATATTCAGTTCTTAACATAAATTTAATTTATTGTATTTAAGGCAAAAAAAGGTGCCAGAACTGTGTTGTGGTGCATTCTATGACAAAGAAAAAAGCACTGCCCCTAACTACCAAAGGTTTTACTCAGCATTTTCTATTTGGCAAAGCAATTTTAATCTGAAGTGAGAGGAATTCCAGAACTTGTAAAGTTCAGTTCTCTTTCAAGGTAGATATTTGCAAACATCTCTGAGTTTTTTACAGGTCTAAATTCACTAATATGAATACTGCACATACTGATGGATTTAACTCCTATATATTTGCAAAGGGGGGAGAAATCATCCTTTTCTAATGTGTCTTCTGTACTGTATGTCTGCAGGAGGAACAAAGTGAGCAGCAGCGAGGCGCATGTAATGTTAAAAAACAAAACAAGGGTTTTAAAACAGTCACCTCTCCATGAAGGCAGGGAGACTTCCTTCGGGAAATCCTGACTTCAGATTCACTACAAGCCTTATCCTCTTCTTCGTGCAATACCGAGGAATTCTGTGAGATTGACCTGGTGAAAACACACAAAAAACACACAATCTAAAATCGACTCCTTTGTAGAAAACAGACAGATTAGAACGAGAGAATGGAGGGGGGTGTTCTCCAAAAATGCTACAGAAGACTCCAGTGGCCATTGAGAGCTAGCTAGATACATTAAAAAAGCTAGTGGTCGACATAGTGTTTGCAGGCACCTGTGAGTAATAAGTGCACCTATGACAATACAGAAGGGCACTCATGGATTCTCGGCATTTTTAAAATGATTACTTCTTTAAGAAAATTGAAATGCCTAGAAATTCATGAGATCTATCTTCTCCAATGAGAACCCGGCCATTTTCTGTTTAGTTTTAATTTCAATAATAATTAAATAATTGTCCTAGTGACACCATGCAAAATCATGTGATGGTATTCACTGTCTGAAAAGATTGTTGACCAAAAGATTGTACCGGAGACAGGAGACTCAAGGAACAGGATATCAGCCATAAGGCTTTACGGCCTGCAGCTCATCTATGGCAATGCAAGAGCGAGATGGCAGTGGGGGGATCACTTACTTGGACAGGTTTTTCTTCAACTTGTGTCCTTGATTGCCACAATCTGATAAGCGTTCGTGGGAAGACAGCGTCCGGATGGGAGGCAAGTGGCTGTCGCTGCCATAGGTGGGTAGCATGCCTGATGCTTGACTGTCCCCAAGCACACGGACTGGAAGGGCTGCTGGGGATGGAGTGAGAGGCCCATTAAGGGCTTCCAGCAGGGAGACCACCTCATAGCCAGGGGGAATGTTTTCTGAAGACTGGAGGAACAGAGATGGATAAGAGCAAGAGAGGTTATTCTTAAACGGCAGGAACGGTTACTCAGGAAGCTCAAGACAGAACAGAAAGCTCCACACAAAGCAGAAAGAGAGACCAGGACAACGGATGGAAGAGTGGCCCTACAACTCTGGAACAGAGTTTCCTTCAACTCTGTGGAAGTCAGATTACTTTTAAAGGGAGGTTAAAGATCTTTGCGTTGCATTATTGGGTTACTGCAGTCTTTAGTTTTTCCATCCTATTCTTTTTTTAGCTGAGACTTCTGTGTTAATATCTGGTATATGTACACACACACACACACACACACACAAACTATCCCAAGGGTTCGTTTTAAGGTAGTGTTATTACTGGTTATGGGAACCTGAGCTAGCTTTACTGAACTGATTTGCAATAATTATCTTTTTCACTGTTTTGTTTTAGTCACGGCATGTAATAATTAATAGTTGTTTAGGGTAAACACTTTATTCTAAGCTAAGTCATTTGTATTTCATAGGTTGAAATATTTCAGGTGATCAAGAAAATTATGTGGTTTTATGACGTAAAAAAGGATAAACAGCCATGAAGAAAAACATGTGCACACAAAGAGCAGTTTTTCTGGACATAACTAGAAAAGACCTTTATGGTCACACTCTTCTACGCTTTTGTCATAAAAATAAAGACTTAGCTCACATCTTCTGTGGATAATTTCTTGACTCATATTACTACAGACGGCACATGCTACTTCAGTAGAAACGAGAGGAAAAACGTTCTATGAATTCTCCAAAAAGGGTATTGAATAAAATTAGGCTAAAATTCTCTTTCCCAGCATCAAGCTTTCTAAGTGCACATTTGTTTTAAAGACCAATCAGTAAATAAGGAGGATCATGGAGCAATTCAGTCTTCCATCTGCAGGCTGAAGCAATATAGTTCAAAATGCTTTACTGGCTTTGAATATAGCAACATAATTACTGAGATATTCTGGTTCTCCCCTAAACTTCATACCATCTCAACCAAGGCGGATTAAGATCAGCATTTGAACGATCCATCTACCAATACTCACTGAGTGTTCTTCCGAATCTGATGCCTGGGATGCAATGATAGGGTTGAAGTTTGTGAGGGACAGGGGTCCCATTTTTTTCCTCATGGCTCTGATCTGTAGCAAGGCCCGAAAAGCTATGAGGAAGAAATGGGAGAGAGATGGGGAAGGAAATTCAAATTCTGCTAGAAATTACTCTGAAAAACCAACCAGTGTAATAGGTGACCGTGGCCACCAAAATACAAGCAAATTACGATCACAATTGGCTGCACCATCCTTTCTCCTCTGATAATTGATTCTTAAAAATTAAATAATCTTAGTCTATCTTAGGTGCATGAGTTTATTCATTTCTCAAACTGGGAAGGTCAAACAAGTTAAGCATCTGATCTTCCAGAGATGACCCAATCTCAATTTTTTAAAA
>JANHFO010009513.1:210492-220546 GCA_032468095.1 Pareas carinatus | reverse complement strand
TTTTCTTGATAACTGAAAACTCCACATATTGTAAGTTATAATTTTGTTTATTGTTGTCTAATAAAAACTTTTTCTATAAAAAAAATAAAAATAATAAAAATAAAAAACAGGACTCTGTTCTTGATACCCTTTGGCCATATCACATGTATTCTGAATGCTTTTTTCAAAGCCTATTTCCTAGGCTGTCTTGTTTTCATTTATCATGCAAGCTACTAAGCTGTCCTTATTCTTAGAAGCGATATAAGACATTTTCCTTGTGAACATTCCATACTACCATACTGCTTTGGGATTATTATAATAATAAGTGACAAATGTGTTCTCTCTTTCTCAGCAATAAAATGCTCAGTTATCAGCCTTTCCAGTTCTCCTGATTATGGATCTTTCCATGTTTTACCATATCAGCTTCAGTCAGCAGTGAGGATAATTAATTCTACTTTATTACATTGGAAGGCATAGGAACCAATTTCTTTTCACATAGAAAACAGAGAGAAAATGCCTCAACTTTAATATAATTTAAAACCAGCAATTCTTGAACAAGGTTATTGCTTTCACTAATTATGCACTTAACTGTTATAGCTACCAATGATCCAATGGATCTAGACATCAATATGCCAATTTTTCTTACACAAACACTTTTTCTAGATTTGTCAGCATTCAATTCAATTTTAGCATGGAATACTTATGTTGATACCTAATCATAAAAGATTTTTCTCAGCATGTGGAAATACTATAACGGCAAGCTATAAAAAGCAAATAGCCATATAGATTCTCTGCAGTACTACTGAAAATTTTTGACACATATAGCTATGTTTCGTAGTCATTCACGTTCAAATCTGATTTAGTTTTGAATTAGTGATCTGTTCATTTCTTTTAATATTTTCTCATAAGTCAAAAACTGCAGGACTGCGGTTATTTCAATGAAATCTATTTATTAGCATTTATGTAGTCATTATGTCAAGAGCTTACTCCTACTTCAAGGTATTACTGTTTCAGCTTTATTGTTATTATTTTTATATTACACATTGTTCTTTAATATTGCTTCCCACATTCCCTTCTCCTTGCTTCCCTTCACCACTCTGGAAATCAAATGGAATCACGAACAACACAGCAGGAGCAAAACATGAATGAAATGTCTGAGAAAGTGAGCTATTAATCTTCAATATAACAAAAAGGGACATTTGGGAGAGAATGTGACTAACCAGTATTAAAAAAATTTCATAGTAATATTATTAAAAGTTACTATTAAAAAGATAAAAACTAACACAAACTAAAAACAGAATAAAAAGAAAAATAGGACGTTTTTTCTGAGGATCTTGATATGGATCAAACAGCTGGAGAAAAGTAGTGGCAGGAAGTTTATGCCTTCAGATTTGAGGTTGGTCTCAGCCCTCTCAGATGAACTGCAAAAGAAACAGGACTAGATGAAGTAGTTTGGTTTAGTTTTATTTATTTACATTTCTATACCACCCTTCTCCCCGAAGGGACCCAGGTCGGTGTACAGCCACATACAAACAATAATAACATTTTAATACAACCAAAATTAATAACAGTTAAAAATCCTACTGAACAGTGGCAATTTAAAAATCCAAAAATCTCAAACCAATTTAAAACCGAATAGAATAACAAATTTAAAATTAATATAATATTTAAACAAGGTAGAAAGGTGTGGATTAGGCCAACCCGGCCTGGGTAAAAAGATAGGTTTTTATGGCACGGTGGAAAACACGGAGGTCAGTGATGGTACGAATCTCTGCAGGGAGGTCGTTCCAGAGAGTGGGAGCAGCCACAGAGAAGGCTCTCCCCCTGGAGATCGCCAACCGACATTGTCTGGCCGATGGAACCCTGAGGAGGCCCTCTCTGTGGGAGCGAACCGGTCGGTGGGAGGTATTAGCTGGCAGAATGCGGTCCTGAAGGTAACTGGGTCCTAAGCCATGGAGTGCTTTAAAGGTCATCACCAGCACCTCGAAACGCACCCGGAAGTCCACCGGCAACCAATGCAGCTTGCGCAGGAGGGGGGTCACATGGGATCTATCCCTAGTACCCAAACCCCCCCACGCGGCCGCATTCTGCACAAGCTGGAGCCTCCGGAGGCGCCCCAAGGGGAACCCCATGTAGAGAGAATTGCAATAGTCCAGACGGGGCGTGAAATCTTTATTCTGTTCTCTGAAGAACTTCTTCCGGAATATGCCTTTTCTGCTACTTGTCCTTTGACTTATTCTCAACAAGACAAAAGATGATTTAATATCATGAAGAGTGCTGAAGTCAGAAACAGTTCTTCTTCTGCAACTGTATGAAACCTTCTGGCTTGAAATTTAGATCTGTATATATCAAGGGTTACTACATAATGTAAGGCCAAATCTGATCTACATATCTGTGTTCACATCCATGAATACACACATCATCTCCCAGTCCAGAGATCCTAAAGCATAGGTTTGCCACTAGCTTCTCCTTGGATCATACACAGCACCCAAAGCTTTGGGTGTGACTCTCAGAGATTTCCAAAAGTTGCTATTGAATATTAATTTTTTAAAATATTTCTGAACAGAATAATTATAAAAGCAAAGGCTGGATTGAAATGGCAAGTATATTTAATCACGAAGGAAATGTAAATTGAATTGAATTTCTGTACTGGTCCCACCACCTTTTCATGGTTTACCTCAAGATTCAACGTCCAAGAGTGACCCCCAAGCTTTACAAAAATTGTGCTCTTCCAATTCTAGGATGCTTCCACTACAGCCTGAAACTGAAAGTAGTGCAAACCACATCTGTACCTGGATTTAGTACATTGTAAGGAGAAAGGGCAAGCTGCCAGCAATCTCTTCTTATAGTCCCCGCCACCAACCAACCCTTTGACAATTGCTCTTATAATAGTCTAAAGTGCCCAGCTGAGTGAGAGGGAGTATTTTTAGCTTGCTGATCCAGCAAATGTTCATTTAGATCCGCATCTGGCAGTGCATCCTGTGATGATTCTTTGCTGGCTGTCTCTGAACTCCCTATTTAACCAGCTGTACTCCACAGGCAAAAAGGTGGTTTCTGCTTACTGCTGGTCACCTGCAGTATGGTGTAAAAAAAACCCAAAGCAGAGAGATTTCCCCCCCCAGGTATATAGTTTGCCTGTCTTTATATATAGTTTGTCTTTGTGACGAGATGAAATGGTTTGTGACATGATGTCCGCACTTTACAACAAGACATGATGAATGCTACGTACTTTAAGACTTTGAATGTATCTTAGGCTTATATATACAATTAATTATGCCTATATATGCCTATTGGTACAAATGACCATGATTATGCACATATATATAAATAATTGTGATTATGCTTATATATTCAAACTGTCTATGAATGTATCTTGATTATATCCTTGCTGTGAATGGATGTAGGTATTGAGCACAATTACTGAAGACAAATTCCTTGGCAAAATAAATTCTGATTCTGAAAGGAAGAGATCAAGTCTTTGTGCAACCTACACAGAATCGAGGCTGTGAAGACAGGGCGACGTGGTGACTTTAGTCATTCACCCGAGTAGCCAAAATGTTCTGTTTTTTCAACAAAATTTACTAAAACCCACAATAAGTCAAAGTTAAAAATATCTCCCTTTTATCCATCACTCTTTCTTTTCACGCTTGTGGTTTGCTTTGTTGTCTCCTTCCTATAGCACATCAGAAAGGAACACTTACTCATGAAACTTTAAAGTGGGTTGCAAGTAGTTCTCTTTTTCCTCCTGACTCCTTTCATCCTGCCCCTCAGCACCATCATATCCTATCTTTCAAGTGAATTTATGCAAGCTTATATATGTTTTATTTACTCCATTTTCTGAAATGTAAGTTTGTTTTTAGTTTTTATTACTGTAATACGGGGTTCTGTTTTCTATTACTTTGCTATTATAGGATTATTCTTTTTATTATATGCTACATATAACTTGTACATATTGTATTATTACTGCATTTTATTATATGCTATAAATTGCTTAGCCTCTAATGGGGTTGAAGTGCTTTATAAATGACCTAATTTAGTAAATACATTTATTCTTCTAGAAAATCAAAAGTCACGGAAGATCTAACAAGCTGTGTTCTACAAGATTGGGAAGAAAAAGACCATACAAGTCCAGAAGAGTCACTAGATGGCAGCAACAAGTTATTGGTTTTTTGTATCCCACTGCCACCTCTAGTGGTCATTCTGCATTTCTGCAATTCAGATATGGTAGCCTTAAGAAAGTCCCTCCAGAAATACAAGAGTGTCCTTTCTGCAATCACAATTTACATATAGAACACAGCAAGTTTTTTTAAACATAGTGAAAATTTAATCTGTATTTTCCAAGCATTGCAGTTACTCATCAGGCAGAGAAAAAGCTCGAACTTGTAAAATGGAACTACTAATTCAGAACTAGATTTCTCCCTGAGTCACAATGTCTTATTAAATTCTAACTGTCTTTCTCACCCATAGCTTATATTCTGCTATGTGACCATCGCTTATCTCACACAAGCAAGAAGATGAATATTATTGTCAGCTTGCCAACAAACCAATCTGCTATTTACCATTTCATAAGGGGGTTAGGGTGTAGACAAACTGACTTCTCTGATTAGAGCAAGGACAATATTGATGACTGGAAACCTCTTACAGACTTTTCCTGTAAAAATAAAAAAATGAACTTTTGATTTATGATCTTGATGATTAGACAGGAAGATTATATTATTTATGGAAAGAAGATATGATGCAACTTTGGAGAGAGAGGTTAAAATATAATTGTATTTATAACTGCTGTGAAGAATATAAGATGGCTTTATATCTTTATACCCTTTGTATTTTTTTTAAATTTTCTTCTACTTTTCTTTTCTTATTTCACTTTTAGCCTGTTCTTTTTTCTCTCTTCACTTTCTCCTGTTTTAGTGGGTATTGGTTCTTACTGCTGTTAACACTTTCAATAACAATGGTTTCAAAAAAGAAGTCAGGGTAAATGGTTGCTACTCCCTCATGTCAAGTGTTTTAGTGCCTCCAAGTGGTAAGACACTGAAAGATTTTAATCCAACATACAAAAGTAATCGGTATAATTATTAAACTAGTACAAGATTATCTAACAGCTGCTTTCATTGCTGAGCTATAACTATTGTTCAAATACAATAGTAACTATAATGGGTTTGATAGTACATATTAACAAATCTATTGCTGTATTGCTGTATTAATTTTGATATCAGATTGAACAGCAGAAAAAGTAAGTAGGAAGTTTAAAGTGATTACAATCTGCCTTTGCAGTCAAATGATTTCTGTAGGATCGCATCACAGATACTGCAATAGATTCATTAATATACACCACCAGACCAACCACTGCATCCGAAAAATATGAAAGCCTCCCCCCAGTGCATTTTAAAAACAATCTAGTCAGGATATTATGCAACTGCAGACATAGAATGGTTTTAGAAAGTCGAGTGACCTAATCATTTGTGTTTATAACTTGAACATGAGTGCAGGTCAGGTTTCTTAAGCTCAGGGAGTGCAATTGTTGCAAAATATAAATTGTGTTCCATGGAGATAGTTTAGACTTCATCCAAATCTAAAAAGTCCAAGTTACCCCAAGCTGCTGATTTGTAGGTATGCCAAAAAGAGCCTTTAAAAGATCACTGCAAAATTGCACACCCTGTTTCTGTCCAGCCAAACCAAAGGAAAAAAACAGTGGGAAAGGGTGTAAAATAACTTATATGCTACAACTTTCAAGCCAGACCCATAATAGGAGTTATAATACAAAGTGCAGAATCCAACAATAATAGGGTAGGATAACTTATGTTAGTTGGAGTCAGGCTTAAGAATACTGAGAAAAAGTACCAATGGGAACTGACTCCAGTTAAAATCAAGCGAGAGGTGCACAACTACACCAACGCTAATGGAGACAAATTTATACCAAACCCTGCAGAAAGAATATGCCTTTAAACCCAGGATTTAACACCTTTAATCTTCCCAATTTCCTGGCTGATCTATACTTTTAATCCTCGTAGAAAAAATAATAGCAATTTAACAATTGTTCACATGGTTTCTTCCAGATTTCTTTTATTGAACTTGAATACACTCATTTCAATTTCTTCCAATTCCATAAGGTGCATGCTCTGTAACATTTCACAATTATATTATACTAGCTTCTGATATCCGTGCTCCACTACGGTGCTCTTCTCTCTATCTTCCTTCCCTCCCGTTCTCCTCTTCCTCTTTCCTTTGCCCTTACATTTCTCCTCAGTCTTCTCCCTTTTGGCGCGAATCTCTTCCCTCAGACTTGCGCCAAAAGCCGCTTTTTCCCTCTCAGCTGGTCCTCCTGGCTTTTCCTCTTTTGGTGCAAAACCTTCTCTCTCTCATTCTCCTCTTCCTTTCCCTCTTCAGTTTCCCCTCCATCTTCTCTCTCTCTCTTTCTCTCTCTCCAATCCCTCTCTCAGACTCCTTTTTCCTCTGTGCTCTCTCTTGCTGCCAAAACTCCCTCTCTTCGCTTCTCAGCTGGTCTTCTTCGCTCTTTTTTCGCTCCTGGGTGCACGTGCACATCACCTCAGTTGTCTAGCAGTGGCCACACGCCCCACCAGCCAGCTGATCGACTGTGGTCGCCCGGCCGATCATCCAGCACTTTCCCTGGGTTAGTGCACCCTGCTGGCCAGCTGATCGGTGGGGCACTCGATCCTCCGGCAGCTCCTCCAAGCAATTCTTCTCCACCCAGGCCAGGAAATTGGCGAGGACTCCACCCCGCATGGAGGCACTTCGGGGCAAAGGAGGAATTTTTGGAGGCTCTTCGAGGCAAAGAAGGGATTTTCAGAGGCGTTTCGGGGTGAAGGAGGGAAGGTCGGCAGGTCCATTTTTTGGAGGTGCTTCAGGGCGAAGGAGAGCAGCCATTCTCTGCAGCTTCTCCGAGCAATCCTTCCCCACCCAGGCGGGGAAATTGGCACCCCCTCCGCCTCCTCCATCCATGCCGGGGCAGCCCTCTGCTATCAAGCCTCATACTTACCTGGCCTGCTGCTTCTCGCCCCACCATGACTCAAGCCACTACCGGCAAAACTGTTTGGACTGTGCTCTAACTCTCCACTTGTGCTGCTGCTAATTCAAAATCAAAGAACAGGCTGCCCTCTAATCAGGAGAGGCTGCAAAAGCCCTCCAATCAAGAGAAAGGAAACAAATGATATTTTGTCCAATCACAACCTTCAGACTTAAAAATTGAACTAACTTTAAAAATTAATATTTTAAAAAATAATTTCTTAGTGAGCATCTAGATGCCAAGATGAGCAGATCTACCAAATTTCATGTTTGCAGCTGTTATCGTTTTCGAGATCTGGTGATGAGTCAGTCAGTCAGTTTTTCGCGTTTATATATATAGACTAGCTTTTTGTACTTGTGCTCTGCTGCAGGTTTTTTAAAAAATTTCTGCATCCTTCTCCTCTCTATTTCTCCTGTTTTTCACTCTCTTTCCCCCTCCACCTCTTTATATCGCTCTTTCAACTTTTCTCTCTCCCTCTATCACCCTGTCTCTCCCCCTCCCCCTCCACCTTTCTCCTCTTTGTCATCCTCTTTCACCCTCTCTCCTTCCCTTTCTCCTTCTTTCTCTCTCTCCCTCTTTCACCCTCTTTCCCCCCTCCCCCATTATCTATCTCTGTCTCCTCTCTCTCTCCCTCTTTCACCTTCCCCTCCCCCTCTTTCTCTCTCTCCTTCTTTCTCTCCTTCTCTCCTTCTCCCTGTCTCAGCTTCTCCATTTCCCTACCTCCCCACACCCCCTCTCTCTTTCTCCTTCTTTGTTTCTCTCAGCTTCCTGGTCTAAAGAACTGTAGTGCTGGGGAGGAGCTGAGCTAATCAGATCAGGTGGCTTTGGGGCAGTGCTAAGCCTGCCAGCTGATCGGTGCTGCTTTTCCTTCTTTTTCCATCCCTATTCCCTCTCCTCCTCAGTGCTAACATAATTTCTGCAGACTGTTTTCCCTGCACCTGCAGGCGTCGCACGGCTGCTTAAGTTTTGTGGCCACCTGGCACTAACACTTTAGATCAGCTGGCTGGCTAGCAGCGTTAAGCCTGCCAGCTGATCAGCGCAGTTATTGTAAGCGCATGCACAATGTGATTTTTCACAAAATATTAAATAACTCTGTTAAAAAGTAATATTCCGAAAAATTGTTTCTTAGTGAGTGTCTAGATGGCAAGACCAAGGTGTGTAATCAGTCTCATCTTTCTAGTGTTAATGGTTTTAGAGATATCATGATGAGTCAGATAGTCAGTTAGTCAGTGAGTCTGTGAATGAATGAATGAATCATTTTTGAGAAATATATATTTAGATTCCAACAAGTATGAGAAACAGGCAGCATCATGGAATGATACACTGGGATGATGTAAAGGTGATTCTGGAAGTCATAGAAAACGAATGCCCATTGTGACAGTCACATGGGGTTTTTCTCTGAATGTTATTCTTGGTTGGTACCTTTCACTAGTCACTTCTGCTTTGAAAGAAACAGCTCTTATTTGTCTGCCTTCTCACTTTAGGGAAGGTATCAACAACACAGTCCCTGTAACCTACATAAATCGTTTTTGCAACACCCCCAAATAAGAATAAGAACTGGAAGGAACCTTGGAGATTTTCTAGTCCAACTCCCTGCTCAAACTGGAGACTCTATACCAGGGGTTCCTAACCCCTGGTCAATGGACCAGCATCAGTCTACGGCATGTCAACAACCGGTCTGTGCAAAGAAGCCAAGCCCCATTGGCAGGATTCAGGCAGCAGACAAAACCAGCTGCCCTCCGGTCCAGGGAAAACCTTTTCTCAATTGCACGGGTCCCTGGTGCCGAAAAAGCTGGGGACCAGTGCCCTATACTATTAAAAAAACCCTCAATCTTAAAACTAAGCAAGGTTGGAATCTCAGATGATTTCAATGTTCAAACATGAAAACAAAATCTTGGAGAGGCTGGCCACTTAAATGATTTTTAAAGTATTTTAGGGTGCCTACTACCTGAAAAGATTACTGCTCCCTGCTTTAAACTTTCCTGCTCAGAGGAAGGTTAAAGCTGCTTCCATGTAAAGCACTTTAGTAAAGTTGAAGTACCTCTTGTCTGTTTACATACAGCGCTTAATATAGCAGCACATTATTAGGTGATACTGTCCCCAAGGCTTAAACTATCTTCTTTAATGTTTTCTTAGAAATAAGCCTCTAGTTAAAAATTCCTTTTAATTTAATCAGAAGCTTTTCCCTTAGAGTTTCTGTTTCTTCCATTCCCATTCATGCAGCAATAGTATTATGCATAAACTGTCTGATTTAATTATTGCAAAACAGTCTAATAGCACCGTGATTTTTAAAAAAATAAAAAATAAGGTACTCCTGAGCGTGATCACAACAGCATGACTAGCAGCGAAGGTTAGCAAAAATAGAAAACCCATTAAAAGACTTACAAACAATTAGGGACAGGTCCCTGGAACAAGAATTAAGAGATCTTAAGCTATGTTTTTGCTAAGAATATGAGTTCCTCTTCCTTGCAGGTACTCCAATAGAGATAGTCATCACTTTAAGGTGCTTTAATTTAATTTTTCACGCAGACCAGGAATCTGGACTCAGTGATACAAATAATACCAAACAAAATATCTACAAAGTTATATATCTTATTCCAAATCAAAGCAGACCAAAAATCTATTCCAATTTCCTAGGAACATTCTAGGTTAGTACCTGTCCCTGCTTTGGAAGATGATAAGAAGACCACAAGATACCGCTTTACGTTTTCTTGCATCACAGGAACACTTACAGAATGACACTGATCTTCAAATACTGCTCCGATACATTTTGACAGCAAGGGAAAAGGTGGGTTCATTACAATTCTTCAAAAAGACACATAACTATGGCCAAAATATTCCAACATTAGAGCTAGGAGTAAGGAAGAAGGATAAATGGAACAAGGCTGAAAATGCACCAAAAGTTAATTAGAAACAGAGGACATACAGAGTGGCCAAGGAAAGGTTGGTTATTTATTTATTTATTTATTTGTTTGTTTGCTTGTTTAGATTTACCGTATTTTTCGGGCTATTAGATGCACTTTTTCCCCCCCAAAAAGGGGGGGGAAGTGT
>JANHFO010009513.1:194803-207741 GCA_032468095.1 Pareas carinatus | reverse complement strand
AAAAAAAGTTACAAAGCCCTAATTTGAATGTTCCACTTTAAAGTTCTTTAAAGATCACTATAAGTCCAGATTTAAATTTTCCACCTCTGCTTTAACTCCACTTGGATACTTCTCAAAAAGATCAATCATATAGTCCCTTTCGTATGTAATATCCACAGCTTCAAACTATTAACGAGCTGTTAGCCAGAGTTCCACTTTGAACAAAGGGCTTTCATTCTCACTTCAAAGGGTTTCGTTTTCACAGCCATCATGCAGCGCCATTTTCGATACAATATAACTCCCATTCCTTTAAAAATACTTAATCCACTGAGCTAAGTCGGGGGAAAAAAATACTTGCCAGAAATCCTACTTTTGCTCTGTCCGTTCCGAAAACTGTAGTAAAAAAGATCTTGATCAGAGATGGTCGCGACGCTTTCTTCTGCATAAAGCAGAATCGTTCCAGATGCGGAGCTTCTGCCAGATCTGCCTGGGGAGCTCTCACCCTTTCGGCCCCAGAAATAAATTCAGGGGCCTCAGGGGAGCTCTACCCAGATCTGGCTGCTCACCTTTCCCTCTTCTCCCAGGGGGAAAGGTTTTTCTGCCGCTTGACTGCTGATTTTGGGCTGCCAAAGCGGCTATATGCGATCGTGGGGCTGGCGGATCCGAAGAGTTCGTCTTACAGCGTCTGCGGAGCCACCGGAAGTCAATCAGTACTTTGTTGAAGCACCTTTGGCAGCAGTTACAAGGAGTCCTCGATTTACAGCCATAATTGAGCCCCAAATTTCTGTTATTGAGACATTTGTTAAATGAATTTTGTCCCATTTTACGACATTTCTTGCCATAGTTGTTAACTGAATCACTGCAGTTGATAAATTAGTAACCGTCTCTCCTTCTCAGAATCTGAAATACTTCAATCTCTTCCAACCAGACTGAAACATTCCCCTCTCATCCTGGCTCTAGTTGGCAAGTATGTCTGCATCTTGCTTCTTCTGCAGGGCCTCAATTGAGAAACACTTGGGTTATTTGGCATACTATCATCTCTTAAGTGTTCCTGGAGCTGCTGGGCCATCATCTCTTCAAATACAGGTAGTCCTTGACTTACAACAATTCATTTAGTGACTGGTTAAAGTTACAATGGCACTGAAAAATGTTTTTCACACTTACGACTGCTACAATATCCCCATGGGCACATGATCAAAATTTGGACACCTGGCAACCGGTTCATGTTTATGACGACTGCCGTGTCCTGGGGTCATGTGACCCCCTTTTGCAACCTTCTGACAAGCAAAGTCAATGGGGGAAGATGGATTCACTTTACATCTGTGTATTACCAATTTAACAAATGCGATTCACTTAATAACTGTGACAAGAAAGGTCGCAAAATGGGGAAAACTCACTTAACAAATGTTTCACCTAGCAACATAAATGTTGGGCTCAGTTGCGGTTGTAACTCGAGGACTACCTGTAGAGTAATTGTGACAGGATCACAGCTACCATAAACCTCAAGGCCACCTTTTCAGGGCTGTGGACATCATCCAATTCTCTCAAAGAGGTTTCAAATATTCCCTCTATTTCAATCCACCAACCCCTGAATATTATAAGGCTCAGATATACATGTGCTCATATGGATCTTTCCAAGGACCTATCGGTAGTTCACATCGGGCTGCAATCAAACTCAATTTCTTATGATCTCTGGTTCCTGGATCTTTCTGACGATAGCAGATTATAATGAGGGCTGTCTGTGGAATGACAGCTAAGCTTCAATTCATTTCTTTCTAATCCCGACCATGAGCCAATCCTGCTGAACCTTCATCAAAGTTCATCTAAGTCTGAAACTTGCCGCACTAGGGATCCTGGCTGCCTCTGCCATCATTTATTTACTTATTTTATTTTCATAAATTTATATACCGCCCATCTCTCGAATGACCCAGGGCAGTGAACAGCCAGATAAAAATACATCGAGACAGAAATTAAAAACCAATTAAAAATATTAAACAATTAGGCAATTATTTAAAAATTTTAATTTTTCAAATTGTCTCACAAGGTAACCCTCACAAATCATTTCCTCTCAGCTTGAGTTTCTCCTTTCTGCAAAACAGGGTATATCAATAAATTGTTTTGAGGGAGCGCGATGATAAAATACTTCGAACATGAAAGTGCTATAGAAAAGTATTATGAATTACTGCTACAATAGGCTTTAAAAGCCAGTGCCCCAATCCCTCACACTGGAAGCAAAGCAGACCTTAGAAACAGGGAGTTATAAAGCCTTGAGCATGTCAGGGAGCTTTGGATAAAGATGTTTTATCGTCTACGATGAATGCTGAAAGTAATGGACAACCACGAAAATATGTCATTGTTCTTTCTCTGATATCGATGTTGACCATGATCAGAAGCATCAAACTGGGCCCGGCATACTTTATGTTTGACTGCATGATGCCATTATATTTCCTTCCTTCTATACCCATAGCTTCCTCGGGCATTGAATTATTATTTTCCCCCCTTTTTCTTATTACTGAATGGAAAAGCTCCTCCACATCCATCACAGGCAGAATGCTTCAGGAGTCTGCAGAAACTCATCTTGTGTTCTTTATCTCGCCCCAAGGACACTGTTCTGAATGCAGCGGAGAAGGAGGAGGAGAGAAAGCCCTTCCGTTCATAATTAACAACTCACACATCCCACAAGTCTAAGGCAAGGCCTGGCATTTAAATGCTTTGCTGTAGCTAATAGGCAATCAAGCAAACCTTCACTTGAGGATGGAGCATCAGGGACTTTCCTTGATGCTCTTTAAACCAACAAATTCCGACACAGAGAAGCTACAAAGGAATGACGGAAGATGAGGATAAGGGAGAAAATTTGCTTCTTTGGAATGCTCTATATTAAAATATCTGGTTTCTCTTAAAAGGCAAGGTAGAGAGGTACATCATATATACAGGTGATTCTCATTTAATGACTGCTTCAATTAGTAATTGTTCACAGCTACCATAGTGATTAAAAAACCCTCTTGTATCCAGTCATTACATTTACAACGTTTGCAGGTTTATAAAACAAAGAAAAACTGAAGTTTTCTTGCGGTTTCATTTAGTGACTACTTCCCTTAATAACCAAGCCGCTTGTCCCAATTGCGATTGCTAAATGAGAACTCTCCGTATTTAAACTGAGGAGTTTATAATTGTGTGACACAGGTAGCACCAAATTGCTTGGCACCTCTTTTGTGAAGATGGGAGCAGGGATGTGCGTGGCTTTGAGTTGTTTGTTGACTCCTGGCGACTGCCTGGACAGGCCCTTGAATTTTTATTAGCAAGGCTTTTCAGAAGTGGTTTGCCATTGCCTACTTCCTAAGGTTGAGAAAGACGAACTGGTCCAAGGTCACCCACTTAGCTTCATGCCTAATATCAGACTAGAACTCATAGTCTCCCAGTTTCTAATCTGATGGTTTAACCACCATACCAAACTGGCCTTAACTAAATAAGTAAAGACATTTAGATTCTATGGAGGCTCTAAGGTTTTGTGTGTAACTCTGAATTCCTTCCTTTGATTCATCCAACCATGATTTTGTCAATCTCACCTCTCCTTTCCATTCATTCATTCATTCATTCATTCTTCTTTCATATATATTTTGTAGTCAAATTCTCTTTGTAGTCACATTCTATATGATCAAACCATCTCAATATATGTCTTTCATACTGGTTGTTTTCTTGTGTATTCAGTTTATAATCATTCAGCATTCATTCATTCTTGACCCTATCTTTTCTTGATTTATCACATACATATCTCAAATAGCCCATTCTCACTGCATTCAACATACTTTTAGATTTCCATCAGAAATACCTTAACTATCAAGTGCCTGTAACAAATAAGCAGAAGCACACTTTTATACACAGCCACTTTCATTTCTTTTGACAAAACACTCATTCCTCAAAACAGATCACACCTTAGTACATACTAACTTTCTACCAGCAGTTGCACATCTTTAAATCCTTCCATTAACAAAAAGGAACAATATATTCCAGGATTGTATAGAAGTTTCAGATCTGAAACAAACAGAGCTTGAAACAAGATGTTAAAGCCGTTTCAGATATGTTCTAAGACAGAAACAGACTTGTTTTAAGACTGAAAGAGGATCAGTATGAATTCAGAACCCTTTTGATGTGTTCAGAAAAACATCAAAGGATTTCCAGTAAGATTGGAACAACTAGTGTCAAACTTAAGTGGCTGTTTCACAACTACAAACCAAGTGCATATGTGTTCTCTCTCTCTCCCTCCCTCCCTCCTCCCTCTTTCTCTTTCTCTCTCTCTCTTTCTCTCTCTCTCTCTCTCTCTTACACACACACAAGGACAAGCCAGAGCTTTTCTTACTGGTAGAGGTCTGTTTCCAAGAAAGTTGAGGTCACTGTTCTCCCCAAAGAGGTAGCCTTCAGGATGTGTTGAGTCAAACTTCTCACCTCCCATGATGAAGTGACTGGCAAAGTAGCTTCCTGAAAGGGAGAGCACAAAGTCTGTCAGAATCAAGTTGAGAAGGGAAAGTAGTGATTTATAGGACAAAAAAGCACTTCAGAGAATCAAGCATGGCCAGAAGCAAATCAGTAGACTGTGGAGTAGCTCATAAAAATAAAGGGTTTAATTTCACACACAGCTGGCCTTTAGAATTGTGAACGAATAGTTCAGAAATGTCCTGCTCAAGACTTGGAAGCCAGAAAGGGTAATAAGGAAAAAGCAAACATTTCAATTTTCTATCATCTTTGGGGGGGGCTTGCTGCCCCCACAAATATGTTCCCGATGGCAGAGTTTCCATAGAGTTTCTATGTTTTAGAATAGAAATACAGCATAGATCATGATTTCTCAATTCTTTCCAACAGTGCCCTTTACCAGCCTTGGTATTTTTCTTCTGTGTAAAGAAGTACCATATTGTATCTACATATGAAGTAGCATGTGCTTCTGCTTTCCCCTATTTAATCTGTGGGATTATCTGCATGTCCCAGGTGATCAGGCTTGGAAACATCCTGTGGAATGTGGACACTAAATGAAGACAGGACTCCAAGCTCCGACAAACAGTAAACCTTTATTCGCTTCATAAAAGATCTGAACTGACAGCAACGGCTCGAGCCGGTTCCTAGCTGTTTTCAAAATTGGCGCTAATAGCGCGTCTTAACCAATCACCGTTAACACCGATTTTTTTTCCTCTTCTAGATTTGTCTGTGCAATCTGGAGGACTGCAGCCAGTGGCTCCCGGACATTCCGGTAAGCACTGGATATTCTACACCCGTACCCCTTAGATGGCTGCGCCTATTAGGAGGCGTAGTCACCTAGATAGGCAGGGCGTTTGCTGGCTCTAGTGGACCTTCACAGTTCACTCTGAGTCAGGCAAGCGGCTGAGGAGATCATGCCCGTCTGAGCCTCCGAAGCTCCTGTAGGGGACCTCTGTGAGACTCCGGGCATGGCCTCCTCCGATACCGGGAGGACATCGCCGTTGTCGGATCTGTGGGACAGCCATTCACCTGGTGCGTCCTCTTCTTTGCTATCTATGGGGGGAGGAATAGATTCGCTCAGTGGTTTTGCTCGTTGTTCGGTTTGGTTTTCGGGTAAATTTGCAGCCCTCAATTGATCTATGTGCCACTGCCATTTTGTGCCATCGGCTAGGCGCACTACATAAGATCTGGGCCCCGTTTTTTCTACTATTCTGCCTTGTACCCATTTGGACAAGTTTGTGTAGTTTCTTGCATGCACTATTTCTCCTATTTTTAATTGCCTTGCTGTGTCTGTGTTGGGGTAGGTTGTTTCTGGTCCATAGGCCGGGTGAAGGTGGTCCAGGACCATCCTTAGCTTCCTGCCCATCAGCAGCTCTGCTGGGCTTCGGCCTGTTGACATTACATGTTGCCAAGCTAGAAATTTGTTAACTTTGTCATCCCAGGGACCTAGTCTTTGCCTGCTCAGGGCTTCCTTGGCGGAACAAACTATTCATTCCACCATTCCATTGGACGCCAGGTTGTAAGGTGCTGTTAAAGCATGCTTGATCCCCCTTTCCCCTAGAAATTATTCCAGGGCCCTTTATGTGAACTGGGGTCCGTTGTCAGATACAATCAGGTTGAGCAACCCATGGGTGGTAAACAGGGTGTCCAGTACTTTTATTACTGCTTCAGTGGTAGTGGACAGCATTAATTTTAATTCCAGCCATTTGGAAAAAGCGTCCACTATCACCAAGAACATTTCCCCTTGGAACGGCCCTGCAAAATCTAAGTGTAGCCGGGACCAGGGTGCCCTGGGCATTTCCCAACTGGTGGGGGGAGCTTTTGGCAAAGCTGGCTGGGACTCCTGGCAGGGCCTACATCCAGCAACTCAATCATGAATGTTTTTGTCCATGTTTGGCCACCAGGCATAGCTCCTGGCCAGGGACTTCATTCGTTCCACCTCAGGGTGGCCATCATGGAGAGCTTGAAGGACCTTCTGCCTTAAGTTTGGTGGTAAGACAACTCTGTCGCCCCACAGGAGGCAGCCATCTTGGACTGACAACTCCATTCTCCTGGAGAAAAATGTCCTAAACTCTTCCCTCACTGGGCCTATTGGCCAGCCCTTCCAGACCCAATTTAACACGATTTTGATTGTTTGGTCTGCATTTGAGTGCTGGTGACTTGTTTTGCTGTGACCAGGCCTGGCTGGTAGCTCTCTATTAGTAATATTGAGGCCTCTTCAGGAAAAGCTTCTTGGATTCCTTTCACAGGGCAACGACTCAATGCATCAGCATGGCCAAGGTCTTTCCCTGGCCTATGCTGACGGGCATAGTCGTATGCCGTTAAAAACACAGTCCATCTGGTGAACCGGGTGGAAAGAGCTGATGGTATGAGTCTGTCTCTAGCAATTACCCCCAAAAGTGGTTTATGATCAGTGATTATTGTAAATCGCCTGCCATATAAATATTCATGGAAGGATTTTACTCCTGCAACAATGGCCAGTGCCTCTTTATCTATTTGGTTATAGTTTCTCTCTGGAGCAGAGAGAGTGCGGGAGTAAAAGGCAATGGGGGCTTCTTTTCCCGAGGGAAGCAGATGGCTTAACACTGCCCCTACCCCAAAGCGTGAGGCATCACAGGTCAGTAATATGGGGAGGGTGGAAGTGTACCTTATCAGCAAGCTATCTGCTGACAATAGTTCCTTAACGCCCTGAAAGGCTGCATCCTCCCTGGCCCCCCATTTCCATACAGAATTTTTAGATAATAATTTGTGCAGTGGCTCAGCTATAGTGGCTTTGTGTTTCAAGAAGGCACTATAAAAAATTAACAGCCCTAAAGAGGCTTGTAGTTCAGGTTTGTTACTTGGTGTAGGTGCATTTTTAATTGCCAGCACTTTGTCCTGGGCCGGTTGAATACCGTTGCCATCAATTTTGTAACCCAGGAATTCTACCTGGGACACCCCAATCCGACATTTGCTGCTCTTTAGTTTGAGCCCTGCTTCCCTTTCCGGACATTCCGGTAAGCGCCGGATATTCTACACATCCCATAACCATTTGCCAGGGACACAGATGCACAGCATTATCCTCCATCCACCTCTAGTCCAGCAAAAGGGCAGTTCTCATCCATCTTTCTCTTGCTTCATGTCAAAAGTTGTGTTTTTCATTCTTAACCGGCAAAAGCAGTGCTGTGTAGGCAGTTATCAATACTTCATTTCAAGCACAGGCACTGCCTCCTCTCCCAATTGGCTAGTAGACATGCCACTCTCTTGCCTCCTGTTACGACCATTTGTCTTGGACTGCTGGGTAGCCTGCTACTCTTCAAAGCGAACTTTCTCACTTAAGACTTGACTGCCCTCCACTTTGCAAGGCATGTTTCATGGGGTCCTTACGTATCTGAAAACTTTTCTGTTTAGAACATCATTATACTGCAGAACAATTAAAGAATTTTAGCAGGTGTGATAATGTAATATGCTTACACCTGATTCTCCCTGCCTATCAGCCTGCAAAGAAATATCTTGCATGAATGCAGTGAGGTGGTGCTATTTTTTATATTTTAGTCCCATTTTCCATATTTTGAGGAATATTTCTGGATGTTGCACCAGCATTTTCTGGTAACACTTACTGGTTTGGATTATTTGGTTGCTCTGATTATAACAAGCATTTTGCTATTTTCCCCTTTCAGTCCAAATGCTAGGAAGGACAGCACAACTGTCTACCATACACTCTTCTATAAGATTGCTAAACCTCTGTCCAAAATTAGTCCACAGGATGTCAGGTTGGAAGAAAACCAGGTACTTCACTCCATGCCCCTCCTCTGTCCTGTAACATTATGACCTTCACATAATATGTATTTTTATAACTCTTACAACCGCAGTCTTGGTAGGTTATATTCTCATCTCCAAGTTGTCTGAGAGGTCTTGAGATGGATAGAAGACCATCAACATGATGAAGATGAAAATCAAGACTTCATTTCTAGATTCATTCCAAAGTCACTATGCTTCTTTTTACATTTTTAAACAACTATATTCAAATCATGAATTATTGGCACACAATTAGGATTCTTACACTTTTTGAGCCACATTCTTCCTGCAGCGCTTGGAACTTTCAGCAGATCAGAGAAGTGTGTGTGGTGGAGAAAATAAATGTGGCATATAAAATGGAGGCTGCGCCCATCTTTCTCCCTGTCTTTTGGATATGACCAGGTTAAATTCACCTCTTCTCTTTTTCTAATTCTATCAGAGCCAAACTGACCCCCCAGACAAAGTCTACTGTAATCCCATCTAAACAAAATGGAAGCCTCCTTGCTACCTCACAGTATGACCCATGAGCAGCCTTAACAAAGGAACTGCAACATAGTAGAACCAATGGTCCATCCTCAATCAGGGACACCTCTGACTATCTTAAGATTCTGCCTTTTTAACACTGGACTTCCCCAGCACTGCTACTCTCCTGAATGGGTCACTTCAGCTAAAAGCAATAATCTCATGTAGAAGGAGCAGGATCTACCTGACTTCCTCAAAAGCTGCCAACAAATCAGATTCTCGGGATTTCCCACCTGCAGCCCTCAAATTTCTATAACAAAATATCTGCTCTTCTATCATACAGGGTTCCTCTTTCTTTTAAATCAGGCACCCAACAATAAAACTGGTTCTTTCTCCCCAATGCTGTGTTTTGAATTTTCCATCACAGTGTGAATTCCTCAGGTATATATTTCTCTTCTATTGTAGTCAGGTTTGCTTAAATTTTTTTGATGGAGAGTTCAGAGACTATAAGGCAAGGAGCTCGTTCTTTCAGTTCCAGGGTTGAGCTTTGTTGTTCAAGTTAACATTTTATGGTCAGAAGGGACATCTCGGCAAATGGTTGTATAGCTTATCCCCTGGCTGGGATTTATAATAGAACTATGCTAAATTTATCTGAAGAGAACAATTGTTTGCCTTGAAAAGAAAAAAAAAATTGCCATTACATTAGTCTAGTCTTCTCACACAAAATGATTTATCTTTTCATGAAATTTCCTGATATTCTTGAAAAACTGCAGAAGCTGTGTTTGTGGATGTGGATGTGGGTATGTGCGTGTGTGTGTACACAACAGAAGATAGCCCTCGAGTAAATATGCAAATTTCATGTAAATATTTACCCTCTGAGATGCTTAACTCTCAGACTTGCTTTTTCCCGAAATGCTGCTGAAATTTCTGTATCATGAATTGTCCCAAGGAGAGTGATAAAAAGAATCCTAGTGGAATTCTCAAGCTGCTTCACTTCTAAGGCACGGATGAACTCAGCAGTCCCCAAGGGGGCTTTAAACAAGGGGAATTGAGTTCATCCAGGGACACGGCACGTGTTCAGTTTTTGCAATTTGATATTTATTTGGAATTTAGTTTCAACTTCTTAGGAATACCAAGGTAGAATAAAATTTTAAAAGCCACATAGCATGGTAAAAAGTCCTGTAAATTTAAATTTGTATCTTTAAAAATAGAGTCATATAGGAAAGATATTTTTGCACAGAACAGTCATTATCGTTTTTCTTTTATCTGAACTACTGTGTCTTTTATAGATTATACTGAAGCAAGTCTTTTAAAACATACCTCCTCACCCTGTAGCAGCAATGGATTATCTGGGCCACTGGCGTATGTTCTAAGCCAGGGATTTCTAACTACTGGTCCGCAACCTGGCACCGGGCTGCGGCCTGTTGGGAACCAGGCAGTACAACTAGCAGGTGAGTGCATCAACATGCAGAACTTCATTTGTACAAGCAGCATGCCTGCATGCAAAGTCATCCCTACGCCCTCCCCCACCGCTGTGGCTGGTCCTCGGAGCTGAAAAGGTTGGGGACCACTATTCTAAGCCATTACAACTCACTACACATGTTCTAGAAACAGAATTAGTTATGAGCTCTTTAAAACTTTTCATATAAAGTACCTTCTGAGCCACTTAATATGCCTTTTCTAAACTGATGAAGATTTCATTTGAAATGCCTAAATTAATAAACTCAAAATATACTATATTCCTTTTGGCAATGTAGTTTTAAAAACTTTCCGAATAATTAAATGTGGGCAAGTTGAAATACCTGATTTTAAAAAAATGTTTAAGTTTCAAGCTTTACTTGGAAATTTCGTTTACCCAAATTAAGATATTGGGTGATGAGTAACGCCAAGAATAAGCTAATACACTCTTTAAAAAGTGACAAAAAAATTATTCTCCCTGTAGTCTAAAATTTATCTATATGCAATCTAGAAATCACCATATGTTCAATCCCAGTTCAAAAAAAAGTCTATTAGGAGTTATCAGAAATATCAAATAGTTTATCCTGATCAAAAAATCCAACTTTATATTCCTTCCTTTTGTTCTTCACAATCTTGACCTTTAAATCATTTCAATGGTGGTCCTTGGGATTCAAGGGGAGTTTTCAGAGTTTTTAACCAGCCTAGTTTGTAAATCCTTTTAAATAGGCTTTGTCCAGAATTTGTCTCAGGTATTCCATGTCTAGATCCTTTTCTTGTTTTTTTTGAGTTCCCATTTTGGTTATCTCAACGTCATTGTCTTCCATATCTTCAAACTATATGTCAGGTAAATGTCTTTTAAAGTTTTCCTCATCATTTTCTAAAAGTTTATCCACTGAAATCTGAATCCTTCTCAGTCCAGTTTTCAAAAGCCTCTTTAAGTCAAGAAAAAATTATAGTTGGCTTAACTACTTTACTCTTTTTTGACTGGTCTGTTGGTTCCTTCTAGTATCCATTTTAACCTTTCCACAAACTTCAATTCCTAATATGGGTTTAGTTCCATTTTAGATGTTTCCCAGGATTATTTAATTTCCCCCAGAACAAGAAACCTGTGACATAGAGTTAGCTGAGGTAGTGACTGGGCCAAAGTAATCCAGCCAACTTTTATGGCTAAGGTAGAATTAAAGCTCATTGACTCCTGGTTTTTGGCCTTAACCACTAGGCCAACCTGTCTCTTCACTGTATACCCATAAAGTGGTTAAACTGAGTTTTTCTCAACATGATCAGAAAGTGAGTCTAATCATGAAGTCCTTATTAAAATTGTTGCTGCTGCTTGTGACAGCAATGATGTCATCTTCCTTGGCTGCTGACTGTCAAACCCACAGGAGATGGCTGTTTTACAGTCTCCTTACTAAGAGCTATCATTCAGAGCACTTGTGGGTGATCTCCTAATTTCTCCTTCTCTTGAGAAATTTGAGAGACCAGTCTATCACCACTTTTTCATTCTTAACAGCAGTCGGTCATTGTCTCCACTCATTTGCAGAGACGTGTTCACTCATTCATAACTCGCACCAGAAGCCAAGATAACATTATTTTAAAATGAAACTATATCTTAAATATGGCAAGAAATATCTTGCCATGTTAACTTAAGATAACATATTGTTTTAAAAGAATGTTAATTGCATATTAATATGCATCTGTCCTTGTAGGCTGTCAACCCATATAAAAGTTACAATCTTAATTCCTTCCAATTATCCAAGGCAATGCATACAATTTCTTGTTGTATGAAAGAATGGGATTCTTTTTATAAAAAAGGAATAAATAAATTTGTGTGCGTACATTTGCCAGTGTATGTTTCACACGTCTTTCACATTCTATCACAAGTTTATTCTAACAAAGGATTTAATAGAATTGACATCACACCTTTAATAATCTAATTTTAATGACAGACAGGCCTGTGGTGAGGTAATATGTCAACTCAGTAGGAGGTAGGCCCTGATTACTTGCTTCTGCCCTCAGAAGCATAAAGTAACCAAGCTGAGCTTTATTACTACTTAGATAGGAAGGGACCAGGCTTCTCATCCTTTGTTCCAGCTGAGGAAAATAGAGGGCACAACCTCTGCCACAGCAGCATTTTCACTAACCAAGCAATTCAGAAGTTATATACTTTGTTAGAGAAGAAATATATGGACATAATTCTCTCTCTCTCTATCTCATACACACACATTTTATTTCCCAAGCTATTTTCCGGCTGAGTGGAGTGAGTGGACTGAAGGTCATTATTAAAAACTGCTCCATTAATTCAACATGCTGTCTTGGCTCTGTTTCTGTCCTTCACCCAGCAAGGATTCACAGGTTATAGAAGGGCACAATGATTACTCTAGTATGCGCTTTGCACAGCACAGTATAATCAGCAAAAATAAAAGCAAGAAACAAAGACGCCCCATTTTATTTCATTTAATAAATTTGTCATATGTTTTTTATTGTAAAACTCCTAAAGGCAAGCCTGCATCCCTGCGCTTTAGCAGATTACAGTTGTACAAGATGTAGAGATGACGAGCCAGCTTGAGAAACAACGGTTTCAATTTGCCAGCACCACAGCATGGAAATGCTTCCTCTAAAACAAGGTTTGAGGATGCTTCCAGGGTAGGCTTTTATTTTGGTATCTCCCTGTTATTTCTTTCTTTCTTTATTTATTTAAAAGTTTTATAAACACAAAGATGATCAAATAGGAAAAATAAAACAAGTACAAAGTTTGAACGCTTTTCTCCCCTTTTTCCCCTCTGACCCTCCCCTCC
>JANHFO010009513.1:146015-163442 GCA_032468095.1 Pareas carinatus | reverse complement strand
TCAGGGTACTTGACACTGACTTACATCCCTTTATCTTCAAGCGATTTGAGCAAAGAGTAAGTCAGTGTCAAGTACCCTGAATAAATGTTTGGTCATGCCTTCTGAATTAGCAAAATCAATCAAAGTATCATTGACTTTGATTGGGTATCTTTGAAGTATATCAAAAGAACCACCACTCACATATCCACCAACCTACACACATACAAACTTTTTTCTGTTTATTTTAACCATTTCCACTTTGTGACTCAGATTTCCATTTTCCATGAGAAAATTTGACCGTTCTGGAAGCTCACCTTATCCATGGCACTTTAATCTCTTCCAGAGACAGTTCAAGATACTAATATTAAGATTTAAAAGTCCTGAACAGCTGGCCACCTGCTCAATCTGAAACCTACATACAGTAGCATCTTCTCCCAGTCACAGTGGAGTTGAGTAGTAGGAAGGAAAATATATTTCTGAAATTAAAACACTGGTTTAAGAACTGTTCTTTTCTACTGCATTTCGAATGTGATTTGTAGACAACACATATTTTGGTCTGAAAAGGTGACTCCTTCCATCATGAAATAGCTTTAAAGATTGACTTTTTCTGCATGGCCTCCTGCAATCCTTCAACTCCAATCAATAATAGTCTTGCAATGATTCTTTTGAAGCTACAATTGTATACGAACAATTATGGGGACGCATCTGGTTTCACAGCTCAGTTCCTTCTTTAATTGTAGGGTTGTCAAAGCTTAAATCCACCTAAAAGAGTTTGCTATTAATATAAGAATAGCACCTAACCTGATTTCACGAGTTAAAACCAGTTAGACCTCCAGTCAAATCTTTCTTCAGTCCTGGTTGAAGAACCCAGTAACCTTCATTACATCAGCCAATAGAAGGTTAACTAGGAAGATGCAGGCAGATTGTGCAGCTCACAACATACTTGAATAATTTGCAGCTGCCTGAGGTAATTGCCTGCTTAATGTTAGGGTCAACTTTCATCAGAGCATCATTGACAGATAGAAGAGTACAGAAATGAAGGAATGGATTGGGGAAAATGGCCAAGTTTTTGGAAATGACAAAATTGACTTGCTCAATTAAGGAGGAAACTTGTTTTATAAAAGTCTGGAAACCCTCTATGGACTTTTTATTGAAAATGGATCAAAATGAACTGGTGATTTCAGGATTTATTAATTTAAAAGATTGCTTAGTGAAAGAAGGGAAGCATGGTAAGCTATATGAGAAGAGTGAGATGATAATTACTGTGTTTGTAACTCCTGCAAAAAAGCATTAAAGATAGATTCTTTAGGTGGCTTGCTTTTTTGCTATTCTTCACATGTTACTTTACTCTTACATTTTCTTTATTTTTCTAATTTTTCTTTTATGATTCGGTAATCATTTAAACCCATATGTACAATTCTCTTATAATAAAAGTTATGAGAGAAAAGAAATATAGAACCCAATGGTATTCTTCCATGTGCTTTCTTTTGTCAAATGTTTGGAGCAGAGATCGAAACATCTGGTTTACCTTGGAGGCGAAGACATAATTTATGGGTAGCATTTTATTTCAGCTTAAGCCTAAGCAAATGTGATGTAATCTGAACATTGCACTCATTGAGCTATTTTGATGTGCTGGTCAAAATTTGCCACTTTCTGTAAGATATAAAATATAAAATAGTTAGTGTGAATGGGAGGGAAAAGTTAAGTTAGTTAATTTAAATTAAGAAAGTGAAAGTGCCTGTCCAAGATGGCACTGCAAGGTCACACCTTGATTAAAAGAATGCCGCTGTAAGCTGCCTACAAACAGAGTGTCAGTTTTCAAAACATCTTATTTATTTATTTATTTAGCATATGGTAAGCACATCACAATTCTCATAAGTTTACAAATTCAGAGATTGACTGTCAATATAAACAAGACTTGATGGAGAAAGTCTCTAGGATCTCCCTTATAAGCTCTCAGGAGAGGGATTCTACCACTTCTTCCACTATGTGCTGCACTGTCTGCTTTGGGACACCACAGCTACACTCTGGGGAGAGGGGCTTTCCCCGTTTATACAACAAATCGGCAGACCAGCCATGGTGGGTTCTGATTCTGTTAAGAGTTACTCAGGTCTTCTTCTTCTAAATTGATTGGATGTTGGGGGAAACCAGCAATGGGGAAGTACTCAAGCAGGGAAGCTGTGCGGATCTGGGTGGAGAAGAACAAACTCAGGCTCAACCCCTCCAAGACTGAGTGGCTGTGGTTACCAGCGTCCCGATATGGCCAGCTTCAACCATCGCTGACCATTGGGGGTGAAACACCAGCCCCCACGGAAAGGGCACGCAACTTGGGGCTCCTCCTGGATGTGCGGCTGTCCATGGAACATCAAGTGACAGCCGTCGCCAGGGGGGCCTTCTATCATGTTCACCTGATTCGGCAGTTGTGCCCCTTTCTTGATCGGGACTCCCTACGAACAGTCACTCATGCCCTCGTTACCTCCCGTCTGGACTACTGCAATGCTCTCTACATGGGGCTCCCCTTGGGGTGCATCAGGAGACTGCAGTTAGTCCAGAATGCAGCCGCGCGGGCGATTTACGGGGCAAGTGGGCGTGCCCACGTAACCCCTCTCCTGCGCGAGCTGCACTGGCTGCCGGTGGTCTCTAGGGTGCACTTCAAGGTGCTGGTAACCACCTTTAAAGCTCTCCATGGCATAGGGCCCAGTTACCTCCAG
Organism: Pareas carinatus; assembly: GCA_032468095.1. Lineage (NCBI taxonomy): Eukaryota > Metazoa > Chordata > Lepidosauria > Squamata > Pareidae > Pareas > Pareas carinatus. Next base: position 160,752 of record JANHFO010009513.1, on the reverse strand, counting down.
GACCGCATTCCACCCACTGATACCTCCCGCCGTCCTGTACGCTCCCACAGAGTGGGCCTCCTCAGGGTGCCGCAACCAAACAATGTCGGCTGGTGGCCCCCAGGAGGAGAGCCTTCTCTGTGGCAGCTCCCACCCTCTGGAATGACCTTCCCCCTGCTATTTGCTCAATTACCGATCTCCAATCCTTTCGCCGTGCCCTGAAGACCCACTTATTCCAACAGGTGGGCGTGGGTTAGCCACGCCCGTGACCTCCTGCATCTTAAACTTGGATTAATTGGGAAATTACTTTTATCACTCCCCCTTTTAAAGTGTAACACAGTCTTTGGTTTAATATTTTTAAGAGGTTTTTAAATGTCTTATGTCACATTATGTATGTCTTTTATATGCCTGTAAGCCGCCCTGAGTCCTTCGGGAGAAGGGCGGGATACGAATAAAATTTTATTATTATTATTATTATTATTATGGCAAATTACGGATAGGATTATGTTATACATAGTGCCATTGCTATACACTGTATGGCTATGTTTTGTTTTCTAAATGTATATATTGCATTCATATATGAGCTGGCATGTAATTGAAATTAGTCTTATATATATTTTTTGTTGAATAATTTCTTTATTTTCAAACAAACAAATTCAAACAGACAAATAGAACAAACACACAAACACACATACATATATACAATACATAAAATACCAACCAGAAAGGGTAAGTTCATTATATATCAGACCTACAGGTATTTTTGAGAATTGAAGATAGTAAGTGGATATAGAGGTACATTCCATAATTGATCTACTTTTTCAAGGGTATTTTTACATCTTTACAGGATAATTTTCAAGCTCTTCTGAGAAAATATGTTCAGAAAGGGAGGTTTAACAGGTACTGTTCTCTTTTCCTTTCGAATTCTCTAGTTGTATCTCTTCTTTTTCATCCTTTTTTCTTTCTTTCTCTTCCCCCATCCTTCTTCCATTAATACTTCCTCTTCTCTCTGGCTTTTTTATTTATTACCCCTTACTTTTAAGACCTTATCATTAACCTTAACCCTGTCCCTAGTCCTCACCCTAACACTAACCCTAAACTCTAATCCTTACCCTAAACACTCACTCCCTAACCTTATCCCTAACTCTATCCTTACTCTTAGCCCTAAAATTTTCCCTATCTCTATATTAACCCTTATTCTATAAACTAGATCTAATCCTTACTCCCCTATCTTATAACTCTTCAGCCAGCTTTCCTTCATTGTACCTTCTCTCCCTTCCCTTCCAGCTTTTTAACCTCTCTCCTCACCTTCTCATCTCTTCACCTTCCTTCTCCCACTTTCTCATCCTTTTTTCCTTCTCCTTTTCTTTTCCTCCACCTTTCTATACCACCTTCTCTTCTAACACTCTCCAAATCATGCTTTCTTTTTTCTCCATCTCTCTCCTCTTACCTAACTACCTCTCTACGCCTATCCTCTTCCTACTTCCTATTTTTTTCCTCATATCCATCTTCCCTCTTCTCTCCTTTTCTCCGTTTCTCTTCCTGTGTTTGTCTTTTTTTCTTTCTTCCCCTTTCTCTTACTCCTCTTCTCTTCTCTTCTCTTCTCTTCTCTTCTCTTCTCTTCTCTTCTCTTCTCTTCTCTTCTCCTTTTACTTATTATTTTTCCCTGAGTTCCAGTCTATTCTCTAATCAATTTAATTAATTTTTGTATCTTTACATCCATTACCTATTCTCTTCTTTTCTCTTCTTCCTTCTCTTATTTCTTCATTGTTTATGGGGTTTTAACTTTGCTCCTTCTCGCAATTTACTCTCGTAAGTAATTTATAAATCCCTTTTTTTCTTTATCTCATTCCACCTTCTTTTACCTCACTAATCTTTTTTCTTTCTCTTTGTTCTCCCATTTCAAAGTATTACGTTCAAATTCAAACATATAAGTCCATTTATCATACAACAAATCAAAACATTTATAGTTTCTTTTTGTTATCCCACTCCAAACTATTACATTCATTTCAAATATGCAAATACATTTGACATACAACAAAGCAACCTATTATTTATTAACTTGTTTTAACTTCATAATCTCCTATATAATTGACCCTTATATCACCACTTTTATCTTCTCACTCCCATCTTCCTTTCATTTTTGGTTTTAACTTTTTAAGTTTTATTTCCTCAATATACTCTCTCATACATCAATATTCTAATTATTTTTCTGAGATTCCGTCTTTTCTCTAGTCAATTTGACTAATTTTGTGTATCCTTACATACATTACCTATTGTATCCATACATACATCCCATTTCAAAATATTACCTTCTAGTTCAGATATACGTTCATTTAACTTACAACAACCCAAAACATTATTATTCTTACAGACTCATTTAACATACAGCAAAATAACATATTATTGTTAGTTCTTATTTTAAATTCAATAAGATCCTCTATAATTAACCTTTAAACTCACATATCATAAAAAATAAAAAATAAACAAGAAAGAAGTAAAAAGAAGACAATATTTCATTTAACTTCCCATATATACCACCACCAATTTCCTTTAAATCAATATTTCATTTATCTCTTGCTTTACCACCACAAATATATTCTATTTTTCTTACTAATTAATTTTCTTACAATCATCACTCCATTTTCTTCTTACATTTTGATTTGTATGTATATCTATGTGTTTAACCTATACCTTTCTGGGTGAACAGGCTTCTTACATACACTTCTAGCCTTCTAAGCTTTTCTTTGTTTCCAAAGGTTTCCATAAAACTCGCATCCTTCAGCTTCTCTATTTCATCCTCTACCTTTCTTTGCTCATTCTTACGTTTAACCTTCTGGATTTTTCCCATTTTACCTTCCAACATAATGCCTCCAACATAGTATTTTTCTGGGCCTAAGTTTCCATAGTAAGATTTATTTTCTAATTTTTGGGAAGTATCTTTAGCTTTCTTTATCCCCTTACTCCTTGCTGGCATTTCCTCCCCCTTTTCTCTCTTTCCCCTACTCTTTGCTTTTTCCCTCCTCTATTCAGCACTGGTATTTTACCTGATTCCAAAGTTTTATTATCCCAGTCTTTTTTTCTTTTTTCTTTCTGTTGATAAATCTTAATCAATGCTGATACGGTTTCTTCTATCTGCTTTGCAGTTTCTTCAACTAGATTTCTCCATTTGAATGTAGCTTGTCGTTGATCTGATATGCCTTCCTCTCGTGTCGACTTCATTTTGTCTCTTCAGCTCCAATTCTCTGTATTCTCTATAGTCATAACTTATTTTGAATCTTAGTCTTTAAAGTTCCATATTTTAGTCAAATTATTTTTTTTCTTCAGTCTATCACCAATTATTAATCTCATTATTCTTTGTCTCTGTTATTTTTTCTTTTGGCGCAACTACCAATTTATAATCCCGAAAGGGATTTTTAGTTTGGTTTTATTTTCTGATTGCGACACAATGCTCTTTGAATTCCATCTGCCAAGGAGAAGTATCAATCCGTTTAATTAAAGATCTTCTCTCCCTATACTCCTTTTTCTATTTCATTCATCTTCCTTTCAAAGTGCATACCTCCATTCGTAAGCAGACGCCTTTTTCTTCCTTCTTCCCCAAGTTTCAAAAAAACTCCCAGCTCCCTGAGTCGCCACTTTAAAAGTTACTTGGGGCTTGTCTCTGATTCTTATATTTTAATTGATCTTTTTTGTAAATCCTCAATGTGGAAATACCTTTTCTTTTCCTTTTTTTTTCACCACCAGCTGGAACTTCTTAACTTCTTTGCTTCTGCGTTTGTTGTTACTAGTGTCCCGGTCCTCCTCTAATGGTCGACATTGGCCTTTTCTCCTAAGCGGAGAAAAGGAGAAAAGGAGAAAAGATTGATCCAACGAGTTGGCCGCCGTTCTCGTCTTGAGCCTCCCTCTTCAGTCACCTCTACGTGGTGGCCTTGGACCTCAGGGGTCCCCGCAGTTGGACAAAAAAAAGAACTTACAGTTGGAGCCCCGGCTGCTTTGTTCTTTACCGAAGAGGACCGGACAGAAAGTCTCAACATTACTATTATATTAAAGAGCCAGTTTGGTGTAGCGGTTAAAGCTCCAGACAAGAAACTGAGAGACTGAGAGTTCTAGTCCTGCTTTTAGGCACAAAACCAGTTCGATGACCACTCTCTTTCAGTCCTAGAAAGGAGACAATGACAAACCGCTTCTAAAACCCTTGTCAAGAAAATTGCATACTTGCCCATGTAGTCATCAGAAGTCAAGACTCAGTTGAAGATATCAAAAAACTCCAAAGTATATAATAACTAAAGCATGGCCTAAAGTTACATTTTAATTGCTAGATTTTCCAAATATGGAATTTTATGAAAGTAAAAGCTATGGAATAGTTGAGAAGTTGCATTAGGATTCAGGATAGCCAGTTCTAGTTCATCTTCATTGAGTAGCTTTTAGTTCATCACTTGCTCTCACCCAGCCTATCTCAGAGGGTTGTGTGAGAAACAACAGGAGGAAGTTCTGGTATGCCATCTTGAACGCATGAAGGTAAGGCAAAACAAATCAAGCAAATAGTCTAGTCAGAATTTGCTAAACTGTAATTTCCTAATGTGCCTCACACATTAAAATCTAGGTGATGGTTAGCATTAATAATATCAATTATTGACCAAAATGACTGACCAAACAAGAAAATAAACTCCCCAATTTTTAGAATTTGTTCACAGTTTAGAATTGCTTGTGGATCAAATTCAAACTTTCTATGTATAGGTTTTGCCAGAAGGTGGAGCCAGCAGCAGGGATAATAAATTCAGAATTAATCAGTTGAAGGAAATTGCTATGGTGGAAGAGGTTTGTAAATTATTTCCATCATACAAAGCAATAGATATTGCAAAGCACATATTTTCCAACTGGACTAAAGGCTGATGGGGCAAGGAAGTGAAGATGCAGAAAGGAAAATGTTGTAACTTGTCCCACAATTTAGCTTTTCTCCACCAAAACTCTCAAAGCCAAGCCTGAATCTGAAATTGGATTTTCCATTCCTTTCCCATTGATGTGCCTTCATGCAGATATGTATTTATTTCTATTTACAGGACTTATAGGGTCACCTAGCTCAAGTTTTAATGCCGTCCACTGGATTTTTTTGTGCTATGTAACCAATCTAAATGCAGGACTATTGTCAAAAGACAAAACATCAATGGTATGGCTGAATTCACACACTGCAGTAAAGCACAGCTTAAGTTTCTTAAATAACCCACATTTATATTAATTCGCTTAGACACAACCAAACAAACCATACTCTGGCATGATACAAAATGAGAATCAACAAATAGAAATAAATAGAAGTCATTTGCATAGTTACATTGCTGTGAAGCTACTTGGCAGGTGAGCCGGGAAGGGATAATGATTTGCAAAAATAACTATACCAATGTAAATAAATAAGGAGAAAACAATTTTTCAAGGGAAGGGAAGAAGGAAGATTCGGCACAGAGAGATACATTGAAGTAGATTCAACTGGTAATGATTTGGAGTCATTGCCTCCTTTTAACTCTCTTCTAACTGATGGCCCTGGGATTTCCTTTTGGTCTCCCATCCATGCACTAGGCATGATCCTGCTTAACTTTTCAAGAGTAGACTATGAGTTGGCTATGTGCCAGTACTTGCTGTAGACCACAAAAAAGCCCTCAGTTTATGCAAGGCTTGTCTTAGAAAAATGACCTAAAGGGAACTATATAAATTTGATAAATCAATAAACAAACTAGGACATCTGAAAGTCAATAAATCAATAAACAAACTAGGACATCTTGAGTGTTGAGCTATGGAGAAGAGAGATAGCAAGGACAGTGTATATTTCTTGATTTCCCCCCCTCTTGTTTTGAATTGTAAGAATCACTCTTACAGCCACCTTTATGTCTTTTTGTAAAATGCTTTTAAAATAATGGCAGAAAAAACCCCCAAAAGGTGTATACATTGTCAAAAAGAGGGGGAAATCATAACAAGTACTTAAAAAATAAGCGAGAAACGTACACTTTTTACCCTTATGCGAAAGTGCAGGAGAGCGAGGATTTGCCTCCTCCAACCCCTGATTTCAGTACTACTGCCTGCCTCTCAAAGAACCTGGCTTGAAGCTGCATTCAAAACTCTCCTTCATAAGCCTCCCATCTACTTATCGTTTCCGCATCGTTTTAAAAGACGTGCGGCAATAGCCAAGCCAGGTGCCACTGAAGGAGAGAAATGACAAAAGCAGCAGCATAGGAAATTGGGTCACTTCTGCTTCTGGCTGATATAAAGGCAGCAAATCAATCGCTTTTCGACTCCCCCCCCCTCAAACCAAATACAATCTAGCCACATGAACAGAGATAAGGTTGTTCGGCACTGTTTGCTCTGCCCACCTATTTTTACAAAGCCGTGATACACAATTCCTGCTTCTTTTGTGTCACGGCTTTGCTGACCTGCTTTCAAGATAGGGAAGCACAAACGTGCAAACTGGATTGCGGCATCTCATGGCGAAGTAGACCCTGTCCGTAACACCGGGTAGAGAGCCTGCGTCCCCCACCAGACACAGAAGCATTCAGAAGAACAATGGAGCACTAACCTGGCTGGAGAGGCGGAAGCTTTGAGCATTATTGAATTTAGGGTCTCCAGAGGTGTTGCTCACAAACAGATGTTGTCCAGGAGTCAAAGAATGCCCCCTTCGATAAGAAGACACAAACAAATATATATATAACGTTTTCGATTCCTCATGCTGAATAAAGCTACTGTTCTCCCTTTGTGGTACCTGGCAGGACACAGCAAATACATAAAGTTTAAAATTACATTTTTTTATTTATTTAGCAATTTTTAAAACCTCTCACCTGCCCCACCGAGGGACTCCTGGCAGTGTACAGGTCAAATATCAAAACAAAGAAAAAGTATATAACGTTTAAAAGGGTAAAGATGAACTAGAATTTGCTCAGAAGGCTACGGTGGTCTTAAACTTGACCAAGGGGCAAGAGTATGAATTTGAAATTGAAACACAGTCTACATGGCTTCTCTGATTGCCTTCCTCGGTGCCTGCTTGCCCCACCAGATCTAGCATGGAGGGCATGACCCAGGTCCCTTTATCAACCATTCTCACCTTGTTGAACCCAGAGTTCTGCCTTCTCAGATGCAGCACTTGTGCTCTGGAACAGCAAAACTCCCTTCTCTCTCCAAAATCTGACCCCGTTAGCTTTTTTTCAAATCTCCAAAGACCTCGCTGCTTTCATTCGGGCCAGGAGGTTAGGTGAACTCTGTCGCGGCTTTTTTTTTAATTGCTTACCTTGGGCGCCATGGGTCATTGCTTATAGCTGTTCTATTCCTTGCAGGCAACTCAGAATCAATGTTGTCTGATTGGCAGGCATATAGATGATTTAAATAAATAAATACAAAACGTAAGTTGGCAGCTATGCAATCAGCATGCATTTATGACTGTTGCAGCATTTCAAGGTCGCTTAATCGCCATTTACGACCTTCCCAGCTGACTTCCTACAAGCAAAGTCAATAGGAAGCTGGATTCACTTAACGACTGTGTGATTCACTTAACTGCAGTACTTTGCTTAACAACTGTGGCAGAAAAGTCATAACATTAGGCATAATTTACTTAACAATTGCCTTGGTTAGCGATGGAAATTGTGGTCAGAATTGCGGTTGTAATTCAAGAGCTATTCAGCCATTACGTTTAGATATTTTATTATGTGTTTTTATTCTGGCTGTACACTGCCCTGGGTCCCTTTGGGGAGAAGGGCGGTATAAAAATTTTGAAAATAAAAATAAATAAAAAATTTATATAAATCACAGCAAATGAAGAATTTGTTGCTAAGAAAGTTACTTATCGTGGCTTTTACTGGTCATCCAGTGTTGTAAAGCAGGGGTCCCAAAACCTCTGAGCCGTGACCCAATACTGGGCCTCAGCCTGTTCAGAACTGAGCCATGCAATGGGCAAGCGCCCGCACACAGCCCCACTTTCACAACCGGTGGACGCTTGTGCTCATGTGCACAGCTCCATTTGTACAAGCAGTGGCCACGTGTGCCTGCCACTTGCACAAATGGAGTTGTGAACCATCCCCTCTGCCGCCGCCCCAAAGCCAGGTCATCAAGCTGGAAAGGTTGGGGACCACTGTTGTGATCAGAGTGCCAGACTATGATCTGGAAAGTCCCAGGTTCAAATCTCTCCCTACATTTCCTGCAAACACCGAGGCAGTACTAATTCTCAGTCCAAGTCTAACTCACAAGGATGTTGTGAAAATCAAGTGAGGGTATCAGAGAAACAATAGAGGCCACTCTGAGTTCTCAGACAAGATAATGCAATCATAAAATACAACTCCTCAAAATTATATTTGTTCTGTGTGTAATTATGTTTTGCACGCTTGCTTTTTTGCCGTTGCTGCTGCTGCTTTTCGCTTTTTAAACTTGTAGCAGAACATTTCCTCAATAAAACATTTAAGAGAAATAATGGAGCAAAGAGTCTTTTTAGAAAGCAGGAAGAAAGTCTCAAAATTGGAGCAATGAGGATGGGAAAGAAAAATGAGCACCTCTGAGGAATTTGATCTTTGTGAATTTCAGATCAGAATTTCAGAATCCACATCTTCTGGGTGAATGTCATGATATTTACAAGCTTCAAAGCTTATTGAATCGTCTTCTGCAGTTCTTGTTTTGAGAAACTAAAGCGTGTGTGTTTGTGTGTGTGTGCGTGTGTGTGTAAAGGAATATGTTTTCAACAAAATATACCTCTAAAACTTGCATTTAAATGTCAATATTGTTGCAGGTTTTCCAAATAGGTAATGTGCTGACAAATAAGAAAATGGTTGAGGATGGAGTCCTTAAAGGTGAACATTGACATCCAATCCCTCTAAAAGTAGGATGGACTAGAAACATCCTGCAGCTGCCCACACCTAGTGAAAACGCCCTCTCCTAGGCAAACCAGCAGATCTCCACTTTTTTAGTTTTCTGGAAGCTGGAATAGAAGGAGATGCGAGTCTGTGGGCTGGTCTCACCATTGTAGAGTAGGGAGAATAAGAACTTCACTTTTTCTGATATAGCCCAGAGCTGCATTAACCCTTCTAGCAGCTGTCTCACGCTTGGCTAGTCAATGGCCATAACCAAGTCCTTTTCTAATGCTTCCAAACCATGAATCTGCTCTTTTGTATCTTTTTTCTTATATTTTTTCCCCTCTCTAAATGTAATATCTCACATTTTTCCCTGCAGAAAAGACATCTCATTCCTGCCTTTTCTTCTAACCATTCCGGATTAGATTGCAATATCGTTCTGTCATCTTGGATGCTGGCCAGGCCTCCAAACTTTGGATGATCTAAAAATCTGACAAGCAACTCATCAATCCCATTATCCATGTCTCTAATAAAAATGTTGAGTGACATGGCACTTAGGGACTCCCACTGGTTGCTATGCTCCACCTCAACGCAGAGCCATCCCTGGAATGGGATTAAATAGCCAGTTGTGGATGTACCTGACTGTATTGCCATCCAAATCACACTATAACACCCTGTCAGTCACAATGTCAGAAGAAACCATGGGAAAAGCTTTGGTGAAACCGAAGCAGATTATAGCCTCAACATTTTCTTTGTCTGCTAGATACCTTGTGAGAGAAGGACAAGATTTATCTCCCGTGACCCTTTTTGGATGAAGCCATGTTGTATCTCAGCAAATGCAGCATTGTCTCCAAGTTGCCTCTTCTGTTATTCGCTCTATCGTTTCAGATATTGAAGTGAGGTTCACTGGTAGTCAATTACTGGGATCCTCTCCCGCCTGCCCGCTTTCTTAAAGAAGAAAAACATTTTTTCCAGTCCTTGGGAACTCTCCAGTTCTCTAAACTCCTCAAAAATAATTGACGGAATGCAACAGCTCTTCTCCCAGATCTTTCAGTATTGTTTGAGGCCGAGTTATTTTTAATTTTCTTTTCAAGTCACCCCATGTGGATACACCACTTTGGCTGTTCCTCCCATGATCTCTCCCTTATCGTTTCTCTTGCTTTATTAAAATCAGCCTTTTCTAAACCATGGACTATGTTTGATTGTTCTTTACCAAACTTCTGTAAAAAACAAGATTTGGAAATTAGATCTCCTAGTTTCCTGCTTAACTTTTTGAAAATTATCACTAACCCATACCAAGAATCTATGTGACATCTAATATTTGGCAGAATTAGCCTTCCAACAAATGTCAGGTTAGTTGAAATGTCCTATCACAACCTGTTCATGATTTTTAAGATTATTATCTAGTTTAATAAATTGATCAGGAGAAATACAGTAGCAAGATATCCCTTGGCTTGCCCTTTTATCCTAAACCAGAATTTTTCAATCCTCATGCTACCATCAGTTCAGCAGGATTGTATTGTATTGTATTGTATTTATTAAATTTCTATACTGCCCTTCTCCCCAAAGGGACTCAGAGCAGTGTACAGCCGATAAAACAAACAGATATACAATTAAACATACAAATTTAAAAATTCAGGTAACCTCATTCTTGATATAAAACATTACACTACTCCCTCTCTTGTGTTCCCTTCTCCTATGAGATAATGTGTACCTTTCAAGTCCAATGCAGCACTATTGAGATTGATCCTACCATGTTTCTCTAAACCCTATTATATTCTACTTGCCTTTGTGTCTCATGGCATCCATCTCATTTGCTTGTTTCTCATACTTTGTAAGAACAGACATTTAAGATAATAGACTAGACTCCCTGTGTTCAGTTTCTCTTCTTTTTTTATCTCGGTACCTCCATTGTTATTTTGATAAAACTAGAGCTGCTGTACTTAATCCAATATTTCCCAATTTGTTACTCTTCAATAGCTTTAACACTCATGCCCCTTTGTGTTTCAGTTCAAAGTCCTCCTGGCCAGGTTAGTCAGCTCCTGTCCAAAGACTTACTTTCTCTCCTTAGTGAGATGAATTGCATTTCTCAAAGCAGCCTCTTCCTTGAAGACTGCATGCACCAACTTGACAGCTATTTCACTTGAAAAAGTTTCCCTTCTTTTTTCAGACCTTTGTCTTTAATGGTAAATCCTGATGAAAACATCACCTGGGCCACAAGAATCTTCATCCTCTTCCTAAAATACCTCCCACCGACCCGTCCTCTCCTACAGAGAGGGCCTCCTCAGGGTGCCGTCAGCTAGACAATGCAGGTTGGCGACGCCCAGGGGGAGAGCCTTCTCTGTGGCAGCTCCCATCCTCTGGAACGATCTCCCTGTAGATATTCGAAGGATTTCTGACCTCAGTGCTTTCCGCTGTGCTCTTAAGACACACCTTTTTGTTCAGGCAGATCTTGCCTAGCCCTGCCCCCCTTCTCCATTTCCGATTTTAACAAATTAGATTTTAAATTGGTTTTAAGAATTCGTTATTTTAATATTGCCAGTTTATAATATTTGCTTTTAATTTTGTTTTAAATTTTATAGATCTTTGCACTGTATTGTATTTTATTGTTGGCTGTAAACCGCCCTGAGTCCGTTGCATGGAAAAGGGCAGTATATAAATCAAATTATTAAATTTAATTTAATTTAATTAAAATCATGAGATCTCTCCTGATATGCTGGCGATCTTGCCCTGCGGTACCATTTGATCCTATGTAGATGAGAAGGAAAGGCCTGTGATTAGCAAATCCAATGTCCAATCTGTCTTTCCCACCCTTGATTTTAGGCATCCAGAAGACAGCACACATGTGGAGATGAAAGATCTGTTTGCTCATAAATCTCCATTTTCTTTTCGATGATTGGTGATGGATCATTTTCTATTAACATTATATGGCAGAACTTCAACTATAGTTTGTTTATTTTTATGGCTCATTCATGTTTATATATTTTTTCAGATATTGGAACTGGTGAGCAGTGATGAGAATAGTTTACAGGTGAAGTTTGCTTTGTCTTGTGGGAGAAGGATAGACATGACACGTCTTTTGAAGATGATGGCCAGAAGCCCATCTATGAACACAATGTCCCTTATGCTATTGAGGAAGAGAAAAAAAAGAAGAGCAAGACAACTTTCTTCGTTTTGAGGACACTGGCTTGAGCTGCTCAAATGAAACTGCTTGGTTGCTTGTGGTGATTGAAGCTGCCTTCCCAAAATATTCTATGATGCCCAGCATTTCCTTACCCATCCCCCATTTCTTTCAATCCCCTAAGTCTTTAGCTGCAATGGAGAATAGAAGGTAAAACCAACACCCTTTGAGCAATTCATAAGGTTTGGGTTGAAACAACCTGGACTGTGTTGAGCTAAAAACTGCTAGCTGTCAGAGTGAATTAATTGGGTTAGGATGCGTGTGAAATAGATAATCCTCCCATTTTTGACTCAGTTAATGCGTGATATGAACAAGATTATAGGCATTTGTCATCATTGACACCAAGAGATGCTCAGACTCTTTTTCTGGGGAAAATCTGATCTCTTTATGCCTGTCGTTCAGCTACTGTCATTCAACCATGGATAGCTTGCTAAGATTCTGTTGTCTGTTCCTGGAGACACCTTTCTCTCCTTTGCTTGAGAAGGATGTTCCTGTATTGGGTAATTTACTCACTGCATACTGATTTGTGTCTTCCACGCATGGCTAACGCAAGAACGCTGTAAATGAATGACAATAAAGTTTGGTAAGTGGCAAAAGAATTTCCAGAAAAACGAAGAGAACAGATCAGTAATGCTTCAAAAGTTTTTGCTTCTATAGTTACTATTGCATAATTGCACTTACTTGAGTTAGAAGTGCAACTGAATTAGGGAGTGGCAGATTTCCCGCCCCCTCAATAAGCATACCCATGATCAAATTATAACTAAACTTCCTCAAAAGATTGCCTGCCCCAGCATGTTTTAGTGTCATAAATTGATCTACAGGAAATGATTAGCCCAGGATGGAATTATAGTGCTTCAACACCCTGGTATGAAAAGTAAACATGATATAGTATTTTCACAGCATGCATAAATCAACATTGGCATGAATGAATGAATACATTTGGGCCAATCGCTCTCTCATCCCAATCCACTTTACAATGTCATTTTTTGTGAGCAAAAAGGAACAGAATGCTTTATATGCTGCATTGAATTCATGAATGATAAATGGAATGCAGTTTAATAAATTAATAAACACATCTCTTATATTCCCGTGAAATCTCCATGGCTTTATTGATGATTTGGAGGCATGAAGAAATGAAGAGTACAGCTGAGTTCAAGCAAATTAAAAAAAAGCAAAAGTTGTGTACAGCTTAAAGAGGCTTTCTCCGGTTAGGTTCACGAAATGGCAACGCAAATGCAATCCAATTTCAGTGCAAATTAATGAATTTGATGCTGAAAAACTAAAACTAAAAATGGATATAGTGAAACTTACTGAAGGTAAAGTTTCAGCTGCAACGATGCATAAAAAACCTGTTCATTAGGCCTGTGTTAGGTCATTTAGCAAAGCAGCCTTTTTCATCCTATCCCCTATTAACATATGGAGAAAATAATCTCAGCAATAGATTTAGCTCAGTCTCTGAACTTATAAAACCAAAGCGAAACTACTAAACCCTTTCAAAACTAGGGTCAGGGCAAAGGTTGGAGCCACTAAATCTAACATAGATCCTTATCACATTTTTACAAAGGATCTACCCAAACATCTTCCTAAATTGTCTCCTGATAGGTCACTGATACACCTGATTTCATATGATATTACATGGGATTCACCTTTGGGTCAGAAAACACTTCTAGACTCACAAAGCTCCACAGCTGCAGTTTTCAATCAAACTCAGCTCATTTCTAAATTAGCATTAGAATTAGAATTAGCATTTATTGGCCAAGTGTGTCTGGACACACAAGGAGTTTGTCTCCAGCGTACATGCTCTATGCGTACCTACAGGCTATAATTGACAAACCGATTACAATCATAAGATACATCCATAATCATAAAGTTCATTCATCATGTCATGTACATATTAGATGCAATCAATAAACTGTGATCCTAATCATAAAATACATTCATACTCATAAAGTACAGTCCTGTCAGCGTTATAAAAGTTCAACCATGTCACAAAACATTCCATCACGTCACAAAACACATTCATCATACCACACTACACTTTTTTACAGGTTTGGGACAGTCTATATTTGAACAGTCATAGAAATACTAATAATCAATCTACAAGTCAAGTTGTGTATGTGTAGTTAGCATTCATTGGTGATTATATTTTGAAATAAATAGTGAATATTTTTTCTAAGAGCTGCCCTTTTTGTGTCAGACCCCGGGAATGGCCCTAGGGCAAAAAGTTAATTTTCCCTTCAGCATCATAAGGTACTATGCTAATTGTGATTCACGTCTGTCAGCAGGCAGCAGAAACTTCTCAGGAACTGACTGAGGGGGACGGCCTCCATTTTAGAGGGCCGCAAATGATGGGCGTGTGGTTGAGCTCTTTCATTCAAGGCGAGAAAAAAAAAGAATGAAAAGGGGGAAAACCGACTTCCGTATTTCTGTAAGGCTGTGGGTTTTTCAAAAGGAAGTTACTACTACCGTAGCAGTTCATTCCGTTACCACTTAGTAAAAGAAACTCTAATATAGATTTGTAAAAAAACCAAACATTTCCGATCTTATGAGCAATAAGGATCCGGAAGTTCGCGAGAGCGCAGTTTCCGATAAGAACTGTGAATACTCTCTCCACCTTTTTCAATTATATGATAAAAGTTCGCTTTCAGGGTCATTGTGCATTTTCAAAGGAGACGAGACCCTGGTGCACATCCTCGCTTTTCCAGCTGGATATATTTGTCACACAGAAGTTTATCAATGAACTTGCTGTCTATAGCTATACTTT
>JANHFO010009513.1:135658-145964 GCA_032468095.1 Pareas carinatus | reverse complement strand
CAGCAAAGCAGCCAATCAACAAAGGGAGTAGAAGTTCCAGCTCAGTTCAAACAAGCGCATAGTTTTACCCCTCCCTTACGAGAAAAAGGGGACCAATAACCACCTCGTTCTCAGCCAAAACACAGCCTCTAACCAATGAACAAGGGACCTGATGGTTTACTTCCTCCAATGAAATAGAAGCAGCGGGGCAAAAGGGGTGGGAGAAAGAAAGAGAAACATCCACCGCCTGGAAGATTCGAATCGAACGTTCATACACGCAGAGAACACTGCAGCAACCAATCAGCGGCCTAAGAAAGCGTGGAATTGAACGTTGAGGCACCTCCGGCTTCCCCCCCCGCCCACCCCGATTCTCTCCACATGCTCCTCCCCTAGATGCTGTTGTTTGTGGTGCTTTGGCTGCCGGAGAACTACGAGAGGGGAAGGGGAAATATCAACACAGCCTCGTTCCTGCCGACTGAAGCTCTAGAGGCCGAGGAGGCGGCTGGGCTCGAACCCGACGAGGGCTAGCTTAACGCCTCGGAGCGGAGAAAGCGCCTGGCGTTTCAGGGAAAGGAGGAGGAGAAGCCTTTGTCGATTTTTTTTCCCTTCCACCTCCCCCCCCAAAAAAACCACGTCTCCCCGCCGCCGCCGCCGCCACCACCTTGGGTGCGTTGGACTCTCCGCCTCCCCTCCGTGTTGTGGTTTCGCTTCTCTAGCCATGTCGGTGAATATGGAGGAGCTTCGGCACCAAGTCATGATTAACCAGTTCGTGCTGGCTGCGGGCTGTGCGGCGGACCAAGCGAAGCAGCTCCTGCAAGCCGCACATTGGCAATTCGAGGTGCGTCGCGAGCCTTTCGGGGTCTCCAGTCTCTTCCCCTCTCGGCCGGCCTTCGCGGGAGGCGAGAAAAGAGTAGCTGCAACTCCCTTTCCCCTCCCGGCTTTTTACTCCTCTTTTTCTGGTCCGGGTCTGGGGGGGGGTCGGCGGGGTGGCCGCGGTGGTTTCAGGGACGTTCGGCCGCCCTGCAGGCGCACACGCGCGCACCCCCCCCCGTGGAAGGCGAGGGAGCCTTTCCCTTGGCACCGGGCATGTAAACAATCCGCCCGAGCCATTTTAATAACCACTGTCTCTTTTCTACAATGAGTGCCTTCCGGGGCTAGGAATGTGCTAGGCCTTTGCGTGTTGACTAATCTGTTGTTGCTGCTGGTCGTGGGAAAAAGGGGAGGAGGAGGAGGAGGAGAAGAAGCGGGTGGACAGCATTAATATTCTTGAATAGGGCCGGGCGGCGAGAGTGTACAACGCGTGATCCAAACAGCCTGCGGGGGTGGGGAGGGCATCGACTAGAACAGAATTTATTTATTGGCCAAGGGTGTCTGGACACCCAAGGAATTTTTCTCCGGCGTTAAATGCTCAATACTTACAGGCTACAACTGCCCAACTGTGGTTGCAACCCTACTTTGAGCATACGAATAGAATCAATGATTTTAAAATATTCCTCGCGCAAAAATCTCTTGGGGGGAAAAAAAGGAAGAGTAGGGCATGCCTTGCCCACCCATCTCCCCCCTTTCCTGAGTGATAGCAAAGGAATATCAGGGAAATTGTGTGCCCCCCTCCTCTCAACCCGGTCCCGTCTCTCCTTCCTCTCGTTTAGGGAAGTCGTGGGAAGGTTAGTTTCTGAACTAGGCCTGCTTGTAATCCGCTGTTTAGTGTGTGTGGTCGTTATTTAGATGGAGAAGAAACTAGATAGCGTGTTGAGATGTGGTTAGAAATCCTTGCTTTTGAAAGGAGTCTGTTTGTTTACATATGGCCGAATCTTTCCCTGGCCTAGCCACAGTGTTTTAAATGCCTCCTCTGTTTTGATTTACAAGAGGAGGAGGAGGAGGGAAAGATTGGTTTCAGCCAAGCGCTTGGCATCCACAAAGATAAATGTCTTTGTCCATTTCTGCTGGGCATAGCATTATACTTGCAAAAGCTACCAGCTTGTCTCTTGCTGCCATGAAGCCGATTCTCCCCACCCCGCCCCCATGTTGCCTTTTAAAACTACACATTTTTGTTGCTCTGCCAGTTGTTTTTAAAGCGTCAGGCATGGAGGCTTTCTTATTCCGTTTTAAAATGTTCCCCAACCAGCTTTGTTCCCACTATGTTGGACTACAGTTCACTTCATCCCCAATTTGGAGGATGGCACCTAGCTAGTGAGGGCTGCTGTGGTCTCTTGGCTTGTGTGTTAGAAAACCTAGTTGAGACTGACAATGATTAGCTTATGTGTAAGCTGTCCTCTTGTGCAGGGTCTGTGGTTTTCTTTTCCTTTCCCAAAGGGAGAGGGGAGATTAGCATTGTCCTAGGTCGTTGCTTTTTAAAATATGGGAAGGGGAGGGAGGAGGCATGGGCTGGGCAAGAATTTCTGTGTAAAAATATCTTGCTATTGGTACCCTTCAACTTGACTTTCCCCTTGGGGTTGTAGCCCCCTGTTCTAACAGCAGGCTTGTGTCTTTGTTTTTTTCCAACATAGACCGCTTTGAGTGCATTTTTTCAAGAAACCAACATTCCCAACACCCATCACCATCATCAAATGGTAAGTAGTTCAAAGTTCTCAGGTTCATATTGTTCCTCCCACTCCTTTTTGTGAGCATTGGAAATTTACATTAGGTAACTAGTCTGGGTGTGTGTGTGTGTTTGTGTGATTATTGTCTTGAGCCTTTCTTGTTTCCATGAACAAATCCAAACTACCCTTAGCTTTTCCCCCCACGCACTTGGAAAGCAAGTCTAAAAGCGAAATAAAAGGCCAAGCTGAGCAGTGCTTGAATTGTCAAGCCATGTAAATATGAGGAGAAACTCCTTGTCTTGGATATGCAACGTCTGCATAATTTTACACAACCTTTGATACTGGGAGGGAACAAGAGCCTGCAGCCAGTAGTGGTTGTGCATTCAAAGCTGTCAGCTCTACAGACAGCCATATTGCTCTGCAACAAGAGAAACACAGACTGCAAATGTAAACAAGAGCCAAAATGTCTGCCAGGAAACAGGGACTTCTGCTTCTCTCACCCTCCCTCCTTCCTTCCTCTGTCTTTACCTCATATGGAATTGTTTAACCATTTTTATTCTCCATAATTACTTAAAATCCAGGGAGTTTAGAAGAAAGGAGGAAATGCTGGCAAGCTGTAGGTACACCCCCTCCACATCCCTATTAGTGTGCTGCTTCTAAACTTGAGCAAAACTTTCTGTGACCTTGACTGAGGGCAGGGTTTTTTTTGGCAAGCAAAAGGTTTTTTTTGTTTAGTTTTTTGGGAAAGCGACCTAGTATTGTGTGCAAAGATGATAACAAATACAGACTAAGATACAGCATTTCACTTGTCTATTGTTTAAGCCTATGTATAGCTTTAGTAATGCATTTTTTTTGGGGGGGGGGAATCTCTCATAAAATTCTAATGTTGCTTCTTTGTTGTTGGCTATGTAGATTTTTCTGTCTACATAGCAATGTAATTACATTTTCAATATTTATCTGCTAATCTATGCTTTTAATTGTAGACTTCAGTTAGACTGTTTTGGCTAGATAATACTAGGAATCTTAAATTTAATCTGATAATGTGTAGATAAGACTTTCTCCATTAGAAGGACTTGTTAATAAGCTAGGAAGTTACAGATTGTAAACTTTAGGAAAATATACATAACATCTAAATGACTACTGGCTGCATCAGTGAGTTGTATTGTAAAAATGTCTATTTAGCTTGTTTTGACAAGTCTTTTGAAAGGATAAATCTATGCAGAAAACCAGTTTTACTGCATTTCATCTAAAATAACTGCATTTTTTTGAAATTGGCAGAACTGCTGTTGTCAGATTTCAGTGGTCTGCAACTGGTGTTCTATCAAAAAGTATTACACTATTTTCCAATGCTTTTATGGGGGAGGATACTGAACATGGGAATTGTAGTTTAGATACAGCAAGAGGGGAAGAGTTTTATTAGAACACATAATTTGGATTTTTTATAAAAGGTTCTTCTACATGCTTAATGCAGAAGCTGCCACACTCATTTCATCCCTAAACCTGGATGGTTTTTAATTTTGAAAAATCAAGCCTTTTTTTAAAGAAGGCTTATCCAAATTTTGAAGGGAAGAGAGAACATGCCTCAGCCATTATACAAAATAGTTCAAGGGTGCTGAGTTCTGGTTTAATTCATGTCATCTTTTCTACTCGGGTATGGAAGGAATTGCGTATAATGTGTATTTGTTAATTACATATATAAGAATGAACTGGAAGTGTATGTATTTTCTTCCACTAACATGGTAGAAACTCAGAACGTAATGTGTACACCAGTTTGCTTAGAGAAACTCGGAATATCGTTATTTGGTTTTCTGTTTGGTTTTTAGAGAGTGAGTATAACCAGCTTTATGTTGTTCTTCAGAATCATAGAAAGCTGCTTCAGATTATAATTTGGATAGACAACAGTCTTTATGATTACCTGCTCTCCCTCCTTTTAAGATGGAGGACATTGGAAAATGAAAAGTGTGTGTTTTACTATTCTGAAAAGTAAATGTTAGAAAGAATGTGAAACTTTGCATTTGGCTTAGAAAAATATTACAGTTCTGCCGTCTAAAACAGCCTTTCCAGACAGTATAACACAGCTTTAGAATATTTGGATTTGTTTATATAGTTGGATGATTCTGTTTATATTACGGGGAGGAGGGTTTGAAATTCCAGGTTTATGTGTATTTTCTCCACGCTTCCCCCTGTGAAGGTCTCTACAAAACTGATTGTATGATGCTGGCATGAAAATTCAAGCTGTGCAATAAGAAACTAGTATAAGGGATAAACGCTCTGTATGAGATTGCCAAGTGGTGACAAATGATTCATAACTGCCCTGGAAGCTAAAACAAGCAGCCAGTGAGCTAATTTAAGCATGCTCTTTTAAACCTAAATGTGAAAGTAGATCTCAGGTTTGCTATTGAGCTTGAAACATGGATGAACATCCTGGAGCAGTTTCTTGTGTGACTTGCAAGGAATCCTATCCCTTTCCCTCATTGTCCTCCGTGAGAATTGGTTGACTTCTATGATTCCTAATAATTTCAAAGCTTGAGCTCTGGAGAGGTCACCCTGGATTCTGTGCCTGGGACTGAGTTCTCAGTGAAATAGGACATTCCTACAAATGTAGTAAAGAAAGCAGTTTCAGCCCAAATTCTAAGACTTTTCCAGTGTTAGGAGCAGCCATAGTTGAATAAGGTGTCTTCCTGGTTGGAGTGTTTTCTTCAGAATGCTATCACATAGATGCTTTGGTTTCACAGACTGTCCATTACCTCATGTTCCTTCCTGCATGTCTTCTCCTTGCCTATCACGCTGTCTATTTCTGCAATACTTCTCCATTTCTGTTTTAAAACCCTTATTTGACCAGAAGTTAGAGTCCTTGCAGTTCAAGAAACGAAAGTCACAGGACTTCTACCCCAAGAGGTCTTTGGTTGTGAAACCTTGCAAGAAAAGAATCTTGGTGAAGATGGACCCAGAGAGGTAGCAGTTGGCAGGAAGGGGTCAGCGACATGGCTCTAGGGCTTGGGTGCCTTTGAAAGGTGAGTTTTGCTTCCTAGGGGCAGAGATAATTCTGAGGCAGCCTGCATTGTTTCTCAAGGGGGCTGCATTTTTTTTGCATTTGGCATTTCTGAACAGGTATGGCTAGTATGGAGATGAGCTGATGATGCCCTTTTGCATCCAATTTCACTGAATGCTGGAGGTCTTTGTTAATAATATCCCAACCCCAAATCAGCTTAGAATATTCAGGAGCCTTTTTTCTTATGCAGCCCCTTGCGCAACCCAACAAAGTAGGATTTCAGACTTGATTCAATGTGTTTGAAATGCTTAGCACACAGCAGGGGAATCTAGTTTGGTTGAGCCTGTTCAAACGGTTTTATATCCAGTTCGTGGTGCTGCGGATCCTTCTGTGCATATTCCTAACAAATCCATTTCTGACCTCTTTTTGTTTCCCCAAAGGAGGTTACTGCTATTAATTGACTGTTACCTGCCACTTAAAATACATGTACCTCCCTACATACACACAGAGAGAGAGAGACACCACAAGAAAAACCTAAACTGAATAAATATGCAACAAGCAGGGAAAATCCATCTTCTCATCTGGCAATTTTAAAATCTCTTGTTTCTTCCCTTTGTGTGCATTGGGTGCTTTGCCAGGCTATCCCATTTATTCATAAATCTGTGTGTTAGATGCAGATTTCAGCCAAATAGAACCACATGTGAATTGTAGTGAGGCAGCAGGGCTCATTCTTGGCTTTCTCTGGAATGTTTCTCCCAACTGCTGAGCATTTAAAAGAGTTTACAGTTTCTGCATTTGCCAGGGACAGTTTAACAGAGATTGCAAACAAAGGATATCCTGTCTCCTCAGCAAGGCTATCTTCTCAAGCCCTCCCTCCCCCTATCTTTTTATAACCAGTTACACATTAATCAGGAAACTAATGTTCAAGTTATGATTTGCCTATTGACTGTTCCCCTTTGCCACGCATTATTCACCCAGATTTCTCAGTTGCGTCTCAAACTAACATGGTACCTGGTTTTGAATTCCACATTTGCTGCTTTTATAGTCCATTCCCCAATGTGAACTAGAAAATTCATATTCATGAACAGAATAGAATTAAGTTGAACAGAAGTGGAACTTTACGAAGTACTTTATTTGGAAAAAGAAAGATTACAGGTATCAGAGATATTCCTGCCAGTAGAAAGAAAGGAATAACAGGAATTGCAAGGAAAAACCTAGGGTTCTGGTGATAGAGAGAACTGATTATTATGCACAGTTGGTGAAAATCTTGCAAAGATGCTGTAGTGTGTAGAAACCTGTGGAGGTAAAATCTGTATCTACTATAAGTTGTGGGTGGATAAGATACATAAATCTCTCTACTAAAACTAAGACTAGTCGATCAAATGTATTTGTCCTGAAAAAACTGAGCCAGTTTTATCCTTCAGCTGAATTACGCAGACTTTACAATTGCTGAGATCTCAGTTATGACCCCCTTTGACATAAATAGCATAAAATGGGAATACAAGATCTTTGAAGGACTTCAGAATTTGTGATGTCCTTGGATAGCTGAAGTGAGTCCTGGAGCAAGAAGTGAGTCCTGGGCTTAGGAATGGCCATTTTCTTGGCCCAACTGTTAGACCATGGATCTGGAAAGATGACTTTGGAGAACACTAAACTGAAGAAGGAAGATAAAGTGTATAAATTAGTATCTTATTTATTATTTTACTTCCTAAAAGGTGTAATTGATGGCCAAGTGATCTAGAAAAGTCTTCCTTAATAGGCAGGGGAATTCTACAGTTTATTTGTTTTAATGACTTGTGTTTGTGTGGGGAGTATTATGGTGTGAAACATAGCAGACGTACATTGTTCTTCCATTTTGCCACAGGTAGAATGTGAGGTAGGACCTTTTATTCATATCCACATGGAGCTGAAATGGAGTTTTTGATAGTCTCTTTCTGCCTTTTGCCCATTTCTTCCCTGTACTCTGTTAGTAGGATCCCCATTGACTTTTGAAGGGGCAGGCAGCCAATATCTTCCAGAAGAACTTGGATTGCTTTCCTCATCTGGCTTCCATTGTTCCATTAGTGTATCTGAACCTCTTGACTGTCGGGAAACCTAGATTCAGGGTCTTCTGTGGTTGGAAGATTTCCAGATCATTAGTGTATCTTTTTGACGCCTCTATTATCTTACAAAGCCCCATACTCCCCTCAGAATCTGCTCTTGGAAAGTTTGTGCTGCAAGGGAAAGGAAGATCTTTTTTATGTTCTTCCTTTTTCCACCCTGCTCAGAGGATGCACTCACCAGAGAAGGAGCTGAATCCAGGTCTGTAAGTTTAAGGTTTGTTTTAACTTCTTTATCTAGGTTTAAAAGTTGAAACTGAGTGAATAAAAGCAAACTTATCATGGACACTTTTAAGCTGAATAGTTTTAAGTTCTGTTTTTCTTGATTTTTACTAGTTTCTTTTTCTCTACCAAGTTTTGGAGTTGTACATGAGTTGATGGAGTTGTGCTGTTTTATTTCTCTTCCCACTAGTTCTAGAATGATGGTTCCAGTGTTCCACATGAATGTAAGAGGAACAGTATGGTGCCGAAAAGATGGATTAAGCCAAGGTCCAATCCTTGCCTGGTCGTGAAATTCATTCAGAATCATTGTGTTAATCATAACTCAACCAACTTCTCACATAGGGAAAAATGGAGTGTGTAATGGATGCCCAACAAACAGTAATAGAAAGGGTGGGATTTTTTAATAGTAGTTTTTTGGAGGAGATATAGACCTTAAAATATATGCATGGCTCATAGTCTTGGGGGTCTTGATGCATGAGAAATCAGAACACCTGTACAGAAACAACTCTGAAACTACAGTCAGATGAAACATGGTGGTTCCAACATAGCTTTCCTTAAAAAGATGTGCTTGTCATATCTTATATTACAGCTCCCATTTTTCCCTATTCATGTGGGAGCTGGCTGAGGGTTATGGACATTGTTATCAAGACTGCAGCAAGTCAGAGAAAACTGCTCTGAATCAATCAAGGGATACAACTAGATTGTTAAAGATACAACCACACAATTTCTGTCTCCTTTTAGACAAAGGGGGTTAATCTTCAGTTGTCCTGGTCTCTTTGTTTCTGTAGTAAGCGTATTAGGCTGATAGGGAATACTGTAGGAGGGAGGCACTCCAAACATTTTATTTAATTCTGTATTTTAGAGTATTACAGGTGAGGAATACATCCTGGATTGCTCTGCATCTTATTTCTACATCTGCTAAAGCTGCAAATCAGTTGACCTCAACCTCCGTCCCCCTCCTCTTTTGTATGCTACACATCAGCCATCAGTATATAGTAATGTCACTTTTAATATGCATGCCCCTTTATATTTAATATATTCACTTCTTTTCATAGATATGACATCCGGACATTTAACCTTGTATCATTTCATCTAGAAAAAAAACCCCATTATTATTTCATGCTCAATCCAGAGAACTCTCGCACATATTCCTTTCTTGGAAACAACTTTCTAGTATTAACATTTGGCTGTAGGCAAGATTGTCAGGGACTCAAAAATTGCTAAAGGCTTTGGTGGTGAGCGGAATACTAAAATAGCACAAAATGGCACATTACAGTTTACAAAGATTACGAAATTTATTTTTTCTTTGCTAGAATTAAACGGTGAGTAAATGTTTTCTTGGTCCCTTCTAAGTTTACTTTTACCATTTTGATACTGTAATGGAGACTCGCATTCCTTCATCAGGAGAGTATTTCCCGTATGGTCTGTTCATAGGTTGGTTGTTTTAGTGTCATAACCTCCAACTCCCTAGCAATTGCATATGTAAAAGTCTTTGAAGCTCTATTACCCTCAGGCTGGAGTCAAATACTGGTTTCACTGGAAACCTCATCCCTCATGGATAAAACTCCACTTGACCAGAGTAATCCAGGCCTGATAACTTCCATTTTGTGCTACTTTGATCGCTCTCCGTGGGGCTTCCTTTGAAAACTTCAGTAGGTTCAGAATAAAATCGGAATTTATTGACCAAATGTGTCTGGATAAATAAACTCTGATTGCAATCATAGGATACATTCATAATCATAAAGTACATATAGTCATCTGGGGATTGTGTTCTTTTCAGCTGGCTAAGTTGAGGAGGGATATCTTAGTTTTAAGGCACCTTTTGCTACCTTGGCCTTGCAGTGTCCTCAGGTCCCTGTTCCTGATGTCAGTTCATATCTCCTTCAAGATTTAGAGGGAAATGATTTGTTTTTTTACCCAGGAGATTTAATATATTTAGCTCTTAGCTGCTATCTTAAGTGCTAGTTGGGGAAAAGTCATGTTACAAATCTCTCTTTGCTCTCTGTCACATAAACACATTAACTAAACTTATATTTGTATCTTTTGTTAGACTGGTTCTTTTATTGTTTTATTTTTCCATTTATCCATGTGTTCTGTATTATTTTTAAATGTTTTTTTTAAAAAAAACTGGCAAAGAAATCTTGCTGGGAATGATTTTATTAACAAGCAAAATAGAAATACATTTAAAATCCATGATTATAGGGAGACGTTTCATAGAAGTAGGGAGATTCTGTAGATTTGTCCCTTGAGTTTGATTGGCATCTGAATGTGAATGAGCAGGACAGCCGTTTGCAGATGGGGGATCCTCTATTACAGGGGTGGCAGGCCCAATTTCATGGCGGGCCACTGCCAGTGCAGCCATGGCCCACTCTCCCCCCACTGCGGCCCCCGGGAGACAATCGCCAACCCTCCTGTGCCCCCTCGCGTGATCCCTGAGGAGCCCCCTAAACCTCATCATGGTGCCCACCAACCCC
>JANHFO010009513.1:73367-87621 GCA_032468095.1 Pareas carinatus | reverse complement strand
ATTTTTATTTTGTTTTGTTTTTCCTCTGTTAAAAAAATTATTAATAAAATTACTTTTAAAAAGTGAACATTTTCCTAAATAATGGAAGGAAAATCTTTGCCTTTTGTTTTTCAGTTTCCTAGGAAATCCTTTTCGTAGAGCAGAGTCATTTCTGATGATGTTTTCTATATATAAATTATATACATGTATAAAATTACCCCTCCTTTTACTTACAGTTATATTGTAATCAAAACAGATGTGGGGACCCTTCCGGTAACGTGGCTTCTCTACTAGCTCACATTGATTACGATCTCCTGGAGGAGCTTTATGTCATCACGCAAAGGAAGCAGAAGATAAAAGAATATTAGACATATTACAACAATGTGAATTAGACGATTAAAAAATAGAATGCAAATGCTAACAGGTTAAATTATCTCCAAATACTAAACTGCTATTTCAACCTAATTTTTATTTTACATTTTCAAATACCAGAGAGTCCTGTGTCTTTGATTGATTTTTGTCCTTTCTCACATCTCTTGGTTGTGTTTTCCTCTCTCTAAAGTCTGTAATTGTATCAGTGTAAATGGTAACTGGTGGGAGCACAAAAAAAAAGTGAAAGTCTTTTGGGTCTCCAGAGCAGTTAATCATTAATTAGTTGTCAACTAGTTGTGACAACTCTGGATTATTTCTACTACCTGATGTAATGTGTCCCCGAGTATCACTGGCTATGGAAGATGAGTTGGAGAACACAATGGCCTGTTGTGGGTTTCCCACAAACCTGTTTGACTACTGCAGGTACAGTGTAATAGAAGAGAAATATACATCTTGAGCATTGATGTTACACAGTTGGGTAATAAAATGTCTGTAAGCAAACAACTAAGCTCAGAGAACACCAAGGAGTCCTACTCCAGGTATAGATTGTTGGACCAGATGCCCTTTGGTCTGATATGATGTTGCTTGTCCTAAATTTTTACGAAGTTCCCTTTTACATTTATCCACATAGTCTACGGAGCGCTCCGTGCGCCTTGGGCATTTAGTCATGCTGGCCACATGACCACGAGGACGTCTTCAACAGCGCTGTCTCTTTGACTTAGAAACGGAGATGAGCACTGCCTCTAGAGTGGGACCAACTAGCACGCATGTGCCGGGGCAACCATTACATAGTCTACAATATTGTAATGGATTTGAGTTCAGATTATTGTACATTGAAACTATTTGTGATAATCTAAACAGCAAAACTCTTATAAGTAATATAAAAATACAACATAAAAAACATCAGTCAATAATAGTCATACCAACTATTATATTGTGACTGATCTGAAGCACAGTTGATTACCAATACCTTTTATCTCTGCTTGGAGAAGTTTTGTGGATTCACACTGATTGCATATTGGCTTTTCTGCTACAACAAACAGAAGATTAGACCCAAAAAGCCTTTGTGCATGGAACAGTCTGGAGGAAAAGGGAGAGAAGATGATGAAGTGCTGCTATCCTGCTATCCTATCCTTCCTAATTTATAGAGTTTTGCTCTGCAAAGAAGTGCATTGGTAGTAGGATTTTTTTCTTAGTAAAGATAAGTGACTATGCATGCACACAAAGGCAGAAACATTCTGAAACAGCTCTCATAACTGTCTGATTCAACTATATCTACCTATCTATCTACCTATCTCCATCCATCCATCCATCCATCCATCCATCCATCCATCCATCCATTTCTATTTATTTGTCGCCCATCTTGGTTGGGGATGGAGAAGGTCATTAACTAGTTTCCCTCCTGCAGTTAGACATTATCCCCCCACCCATCAGCTACAATTTGCATTCAAAACAAAGCATCCACTGACACTAACAGAAGCATAAAAAACAGCTTTAAGGTTATATTGCTACGATTATTGCTCTATATACTCTCCAGGACATTTTAGAAAATGCAGTTCTTTAAAGAACACTCTGAATTTCTAAGAGAATCTTAACATTCCCCAGGGTTTTTTGTGAAATCTATGGAAGTTAAATTGTATTAAAATTTAAAATATAGGTATCACCTCATTGTCTAGCACAATACCGATGTTTACTAGGATGTCATTCATCTTGTGTAATGGCATCAGATGCTGACTGCTGTCTTCACTAAACAACCAGTTACAAGCATCCATCAATTTCTATGACAGACACCACTAACTTTGGTATCTATTAGAGCAGGGTTGTCAAACTCAATTTCATTGAGGGCCACTGCCATCACTGCTGTGGCTGCCATGGGCCACCCCTAGTGATGTCACAGCCACCACCCATGTGCCACCGCCATCCTAGGGAAGCGCCTCACTCTTCTCCAGAGCAGCAATCCAGGCCAGATCCAAGGAGGCCACGGATCAGATTCAGCCCACAGGCCTTGTGTTTGACACCTGAGGCCTAGTAGATGTGTTCCTATACCTGCATCTAAGCAAATCGATTACTGATCTGATTTGAAAGTGTCAAGCAATGACTTACGGGCCAGGCACCACCATCTCCAAGGGTCGGTCACAAGAAATGCAGTGGAAGTGAGCCAGGAGTCTCCTGTTTGAGTAGAAAAAAGAAACAACAAATCAGAGAGGGGAATGGCTAAAGTAGGGGGTAAAAGATACGTTTGGCAACACAAGGAGCTTGCTTCTTTTTTTAAACTAGATGCCCAGAGAGAAGGGGATAAACGCAACCTGGCATGTTCATTTCACACAGAGGCATTTTTAACATACCCATTAAATTGAGTATTTATTTCCACAACGAGCAATTCAACCTTAAAGAAGCCAAGCAGAATAAAACAAACATTCATCGGGCAAGGATTCAGAGTTCAGTTGATGGAAATTCATGAAAGCATAGTGGAAATTCTCACCAACTGTATGTTAAAAATGCCCCTAGGGAGTGTCAAACTCCGGATTTATTGCAGTATCGGGAATTACAGTATATTCTAAGAGGAGAGGGCAAAACAAAGAAACACGCAGGGCTGGAACAAGAGCTACTTTTGACTTAAATTATATTTTATTAAATTAGTTAAATACAGTTAATAAGATTACTCTCCATGCATTTAATAATTCCCCCCTTGCTGTCTTAAAAATTGCAATAGGGAGAGCAATGTCAGAACTTCAAAATCAGGTTGTAAGTTCCTTTTCAGGAGGGGTTCTCTCGTAACTTCAAATGTTTACTAAGCAGCTGGTCATAAGTTGAGGACTATATCTCCACAACCAGTAAGTTGCAGATAAAACAGCCTCATCCAGTTATATTTGACTAAGGCAGATTGCAAAGGGGTTTAACTGAGAGCTTAGGCATGAGAGACAAATTCCTTGTGTGACCAATCACATCTGGCCAATAAACAATTCTATTCTATATTCTATGATCTGCATGACCACTTGGGAAGAAGGATGGTGAGAGTTGGAGTTTAGTAACCTCGGGGAAGCCGCAGGTTGCCTATCCTGGGCCCAGGCCTTAGATCATTCTTGCTGTTTGGAAGCAAAGAGATTTCCAAAATAGTCAACCTAGATCACCCTTCACCCTCCTGGTGTTCACCCCCTCAGATTGGATTTCAACTCCCATCATTCCTTCCGACGAGCTGGCAAAGTCTAATAATAGATGCCTCACAACTTCGTGTGAAAGCAACTGTTCTTGTGGACTTTCAAAGTTTGCTTTGAGAAAACAAAGAGTGGTCTTTCCTTCCACACTGCACGGCTACGCTTAGTCCATATCTGTTTTCTTTCCTTCTTCCCCCCCCTTTCATTAAAGGATAGTGTATCCACTGTACCCCTGCCCTACAGGTTCCTCATGAGGAAATAAAATCACTATGGTGTCCTTCCTATCCCAAACATGACAGACGTTCACCTTAATCCCTCATGACATGTTAGTATCACTTTATAATGCCTTGGCAAGGCCACACTTGGAATACTGCATTCAGTTTTGGTCGCCACGATGTAAAGATGATGATGAGACTCTTGAAAGAGTGCAGAGAAGAGCAATAAAGATGATTAAGGAGACTGGAGACTAAAACATATAAAGAATGGTTGCTGGAATTGGGTATGTCTAGTTTAATGAAAAGAAGGAATAGAATAGAATAGAATAGAATAGAATAGAATAGAATAGAATTCTTCATAGCCAAGTGTGATTGGATACACAAAGAATTTGTCTCAGGTGCATATGCTCTCAATGTACATATAAGCTACAAGTGATAAATTATGATCATAATCATAAAACACATTCATCATGTCATCATGTCATAAAACACCTTCATGTCATAAAACACATTCATCATGTCATAAAATACATTCATCATGCAATCATGTCATAAAACACATTCATCATGTCATAAAACACATTCATCATGTCATAAAATACATTATTGTGATAGGCATAGAACAGTAATAGAATTCTAAATAAGCAATCTACATGCCATACTAGAACACTAAACAACACAACTACTATAGCAGGGTTCCAACATCTCAGGGGCTGCCACAAAGAAGAGGGAGTCAAGCTGTTCTCCAAAGCACCAGACGGCAGTCAAGAAGCAATGGATGGAAACTAATCGAGGAGAGAAGCAGCCTAGGACTAAGGAGGAATTTCCTGATAGTTGGAGCAATTAATCCGTGGAACGGCTTGCCTTGTTGTGGGTGCTCCAACACCCAAGTTTTTTAAGAGATTGGACAATCATCTGTCTGAAATAGTATAGGGTTTCCTGTCTGGGCAGGGGGTTAGACTAGAAAACCTCCAAGGCCCCTTCCAACTCTGTTATTCTGTTCTGCTCTGACATGCCCAGGGCTGGAATGTGGGATCAGGAATCAGGAACAGGCACTGTCCCCAATGACGTGCCAAACCCCCGTTCCCGTGAGAGTGTCCACAAGAGAACGGCCCCCAATGTCCAAGGGAAACATGCTTCAGGGCCTCCCCCCATGTTTGCATCTTTCTTCATGCCTTTGCATATAATCACTCTCCGATTCAATTAAAGGATTTTCAAAGCAAGACACAGAGACAGGCAGGACAACTCCTGGGATGCCAACACAGCCAGACAAAGAGATTCTGCTGCATCTTATAAAATGGACACTTAGCATAGGAGCGCTTGGTGTTTCATCACCTAACAGTATGTAACAGGAATTGCTGATTTGCACTGCTAAAGTAATCACATTCATAGAAGCTTCCCCCTCCTCTCTCCCTGTCACTAAGCCGGGCCAGTGGGTCTACACACAAAACACAAGTGCCCTCTGGTGGTGTAGTAGAGTTAATGCAACCTGTCATTCTAAAGGAAACGACTGCAGGTAATCCTTGATCTACCACAATTGGGACCAGAATTTTGGTTGCTAAGCAATGAGGTTGTTAAGTGAGTCATGCTCAATTTCACCACCTTTTTGCTGAGATCATTAAGCAAATCCAGCTTCCCTCATTGACTTTGCTTGAGTGAAACCCACTGGGAAGATCGCAAATGGCCATCCCATGAGGCCAGGACGCAGCAGCCATCATAAATGTATAAATACACAGCGGTCGCCAAGTGACTGGATTTTGATCACACGACCAAAGGCACACTGTGACAGTCACTAAGTGCAAGGACCAATCGAAAGTCACTTTTTCCAGCATCTTTGTAACTTTGAATGGTTGTTAAGAGAATGGTCGTAAGTCAAGGATTACCTTTATTGACAAAGTGAAGGTCTGGAAAAGCTAGTGAGAGTTCAAATAAGTGTTCAGTAGCTCCAAGGTTGAGGATAACATCTCTCCAGCCGTCATCCTCATTGGTAAATATATATATATATCCTCTTTCAAATCAAGCTCAATTCCTGATTATGCGAACATCCATGCAGTTTTTTTGGACTGCTGAATGGAAGATGGTTGCCTCTAATTTCTCCAAACCTTACCTACAATCCTGAGGTTTCTTATTAGCATCAATTCTAAACACCAACTTCCAAACTGGTGATTTTGGGGGAGGGGAAGGGAGAGGCATAAATACTCCCTTATGTTCATGGCCGCGGCTTGGAAACATTGACATTTTCTGCGACAAGCTCTATTGTCGTCGTTGAATGGGACTGGGGATGCGGCGATTCTTTTAATTCTCTCAAAATATGCCCGGTACTTGGAGACGCTGAAGGGAAATGGAAATGATGACTCAGCACATTGCCATCCTCCTTAAGCAAAGCGCATTTTGGCTCAAGGGTACGTGTAGCAACCAGCCTCAGGGATTACAGGCTGCATGCAAAGTCCGTATTTCCTTCTCTTATTTTTAACCGCACCACAAATGTTAGGATAGGAAGTCAAAGCTGACGGCTGTTGCCACTGAACATCTGCCCATTCTTCTACTGGGCTTTCTTAATGCTACAGCTGTCCTTCTCTAGCCTCTCTTACCTTCTGATCCCTGCAGCCTCGTCGCCTTCATCTTGTGGGACCCTTTGCTTCAACTGTTTCCGAATATCTTTCCAACGGTCCTCCAGCTGCTGTCTGAATGGATCCAGTTCCAAGCGGTCCAGCTGTTCAGAAAAAAATATATATTCAGGGATTCTGCGGCTCAAGGACCGAGATCAAGGTTGGATTAACTGTCACACCATATGAAATACAGACTCACAGAAACCTATTAACCTCACCTCAGGAGATTCCAAAACAGTAATGTGGGTCATTTCTCTTTCCTGAGATACATGCCTATAGGTACTCATCAATTCAACGCATCCCACAGCAACAATATTTTTGCTTTCAAGGAATGAACGATACTGGATCACAGGTTTGAAATGAGAAGGAAGAGTTTTGCTTGCAATGCCCGGGCAAAGAGTTCAAGCACAGAGTAGAAGGTCTGAAGAAATATATAGTTGAGTTGGAAAAAGTATAAAACAATAACGGGACTCAATCTCCATCATCATGAAAAAAGGCTGGAATATTTGAAATTCCTCAGCTTTGGGAAAGGGCAGCTGTAAGGAAACATGGCTGAGGCATAGAGAATCAAGCCTGGCCTACAGAAAGTGGAGAAAGGAAGATTTTTCTCCTCATTTTACTCCGTTTTCTGCTCTTGGCACAACTTTCCTTATTCTGAAAGTGAATACACAAAGAGTAGGTGTGTGCTACAGGGAGTCCTTGACTTACAACAGTACATTTAATGATTATTCAAAGTTATGACGGCACTGAAAAGGGGGACTTATGGCCATCTTTCAATTTACAATCATTGCTTCATCCTCAGAATTGCGCAATCGAAATTCAGACGCTTGGCAACTGACTCGTATTTATGACTGTTGCCGTGCCCTGGGGTCATGTCATCACTTTTTGTGACCTTCTGACGAGCAAAGTCAACGGGGAAGCCACGTTCACGGAACAACCGTGTAACTAACTTAACATGATCCACTTAACAACGTGATCCACTTAACAACGGCAGCACAAAAGGTCCTAAAACGGGGCAAAGCTCACCTAACAGCGGTCTCACTGAGCAGCAGAAATGTTGGGTTTCATTGTGGTCATAAGTCAAGGACTACCCGCCTGTGTGTGTGAATGCAAAACATTGGGACCAGAAGTCATTCAATCAAACTGACTAGAAGCTGATGGAAAACAGAGGCAGTCCTTGGGTTACAACCAATTTTTGAAGCGACCACTCAAAGCTATGATGGCACTAAACAAAGGAGACTTACAATACCTCCTTGATGTTCCCGACACTGCAGCAAGCTGAGGTCACATGATGGTATTTCCTGCCAGCTTCCCATGGGCAAAGTCATTTGGGAAGCTGGCAAGAAGTCAGAAGTTGCAATCACACACAGGATCCTCACTTGATGAACTGTGTGATCCTTGCTTAACAACAACGACAGCAACCAGGATTGCTGCAACTGCTGTGACTAAGTGACCTGGTCACATAACATCATGCTTTACAACTGCACTGCTTAGCAACGCTCCCAGCTCCAATTACCGTTGTAATCTAAGGACCACCAGCACACAGAAGGTACCTCCTCACACAGAACATAATTAACCAATGGAATTCATTACCGTCAACTTCTTCTCATTGGAACCGCTAGGATATATTTTGCACACGTTAGGAAGAACATGGAAAGCGAAACGAAGCAAAGTATCACATTCCTTTTTTGCATATAGGATAGGTTACCACAAAACCAGCAGCTTAAGGAAGAGGCTCTGGTTTTCTTGGTCTTTTATTTCAACATTGCCAAGCTGGTGGAACGGAAGACCGTTGTAGATCATCTTCAAATCTCTCTTAAGGGACCGGGCAGTGGAAACAGCAGTGATGTCAAAAAGCCCACAGGCAAATATAAGAGGTCTGGAAGCTAATGTAGGCGTTAGGTCTTGGCAATCAGTATTCCCTAACAGAGGACAGGCCAACAGTAGCTCCCGGGGTGTGGGGTGTGGAGTCTGGCATTTGGGGAAAGTGAAGCACTTATGGAGTGGGCTAAAATCAAAAGCAGGAAGACTCTAAACACATCCAGCAAACAGAAAGGAGGACATCTGCTGTTCTGCTGGCACCCTGTTCTTTGTATTGTGTGGCACTACAAATCTGGTGTTGTTCTCTCTATAAGCCTGGTTCTTTAAATAACACTCCCTCTGCTGGTGCCATGTCATCATGGAGATAAAACCATGCAGCATGGATTTCTTTTCCTCTCATAAAAATCAGCATTGCCATGTATATTTTATAGGCTTGAAAGGCATCTGCATGATTTAAAAGGAGGAAAAAGACAATGAATGAATAGCTAAAAGCAAGGATGTTTTGCAAATATAGAAAAGTACAGAAAGATATGAAGAATGGTATTGGTATAACATGCCTAGTCTATTTTTATTTTCCTCTTATTTCCTGCCTCTAATAGAACTGCCTAACCCCAAACACAATAGCATAATAGATATGTGTGTGTCCATTTGCCTGACTAGAACATGTAATATTAGCCCAGAAACAGTTATCTGGGCTTCAATTTATGACCTATGCACAAAAATAAAGATGTCAGGCTAAACCTTTGGGCCTGGCGTCAGCAAATGGTTATAGGAGAAATTTATTTTTCTTGTGAGCATATATGGGAAGCGAATTCTTTAACATCAGTTATGGCAGACCTTTAAATTTATCAAATCTGGATCTCATTCCTTTTCTTGCTTTTCTGCTGTGTAACTGGTGGGTTTCTGATCCTTTTCAGGAAAACTTTCTTAAGAGCGGACCGGGTATTTATTATACATTTCCTCCTTGAGACTTGTTTATACAGAACTATGAAGAAGTTAACTGTTGGACTTTGCTTGGATCCTTAGTTTGATTTGTAAAGTGGAGATTTATCATTTATATGATTCTCTCCCCCCAATTTATTTATTTATTTGTTTGTTTGTTTTAATTTTTATACCGCCCTTCTCCCCGAAGGGACCCAGGGTGGTGTACAGCCATTTAAAAACACTTAAAAATTCAAGTAATGCTTTCACTGTTACACATGCCTCCTGAGTACATGCTGAATCTTGCCTCGTTTAAGAAAAGAATGTAGCACTGTCCAATAGAAGACACCTAGACTGATATTAAATGTCACTACATTGTAGTTTAACAAGGTATAAAGGTTAGGTTCATGGACTCATAAACCATAAAACATTATTGATATATCACAGTGAAGACTTTGTACAATACACTAAATTAGAACCAAACAAACCAATTTATTCTCAGCAAGATATGGCAACTCCAATCCGACTCCTGAAATGCATTTGACTAACATTGACATTATGTTGTGTTAGAATTGTATCACCTAACACAGACATTCAAATACTCCATTATTCAGTATTCATATTGTTCATTGGTCGATAATACTATATTGTTGCTATATGCTCATTTGCCTCAGTAGCATTTGAATGAAGACTTGGCATGGCTAGCCAATAGGGAATGGTTGTTAGAAATTTGTGGGCTACTCCTTTCTCCAACAGTGTTGTCATCTCTCAAGTCTTAGGGAGAGTCCATCTCCACAAAGAACTTGTTCTTCTCTTTTGTAAGAACAAGTCAACTTGAAATGAAATGGAGACCATGCACAGTTGAGTGGTGGGTGTAGTATTCCATTTGTCTTGTGTAAAAAAAGACAGCTGAGGGTGACAGGTGAGCATGTATAGGTGCAGTGGTTCCTATCAGAATATTCTACAATACTAGTGAGAAAACTGCTTCATACTAAAATGTGCGTAATTCAATCTTGGTATGCAGGTTAGACTAGATTTTGTGAATGCGCTGTCTATTCGACCACTTAATGGGATCTAAAAAGAGCTTCCAGAATTGGTCTTGGACGTTGAGAATTCCACAGGTTTACAGTGCTCAATAGCCATTTGGGAACCAGTTTGTCTTAAAGCAGCTGAGGTGTTCATGTTAATTAGTCTAGATATGATGGAAATCACATGCTCGGTTTGATTTGTTCTGAAGGCGATATGTCATGATTGGGAAGGTTCCAGTTTCTACTGTCATGAAGGACCCATCATCTGGTTAGGGCTGGATTGGTGGCTATGTTTTGATTCTGTGACAGTAGATCTATTGGCATATTATCAAAAGGCTACTAGATTTCAAGAAGCTTTGGAAGGGTTTGTAGTTGATTCCACCAGTGATTTTGCTGATGCCATAGTTTGTACTTGGAACAAAGTGTTTCCTTATCACTCAAATTTCTCCTAAACTCCATTCCCGGTTTGCTTCAGAGATGGCCCCATGATATTTGGGGACGGGAGAGGGGGGCAAGGTGGCCAGACAATCATTTACAGTGCAGGTGGAGAGAGACAGACTAAATTCCACTTGAGGACATGTCAACACAATGTCTTCTGCATGCATTGCAACTGCAAGCAAATAGACAGCTAAACTGTGTTTGAATTAGGAAGGGACTGATTCTTACAGTACAGTCTTTCTCCTGGAGTTCTGCTAAGAGAGCCTTGTGGTGGTTTTGACTTTTTATAAATAATATCTTTCACTTTGGGGGCAGTCCGTCTGCCTTTTCAGCACTATTTATGGAAATTTCTAGTAACTTCTATGGTTAAAATTGATTTTAGCTTGTGACACCTAAGGATATGGGCAGGCTACTTGGAATGGCACATTCCATGACCTAGTTTACCAGCATCTTGACTGGTCATTTCTACCTGGAAGGCTACTGTAAATACTTTAGTTAACATCATGAATGCATCTCTGAGGCAGCCGGGATGTTCCTTTGTTCAAAGGAGACAATTATTACTCCACTTCTAAAGCAGTTTGCATTGAATTCCTTGGAGATATGCACTTGTAGCCCAGTCTTTAACTTTCCATGGTTGGTAAGATAAGAAAATGATGACCTCTTAACTGCAAGCAGACCCAGGGGAAGATTTCCTTTAAACTGTTATAAATTGGCTTCCAAGTAGATCATGTGTGAGATTGCTTCGTTTCTGGAGATTGACAGAGGGAGTATGGATTTGTTGATTCTCGTTGACCTCCCAGCAGCTTCTAATATCATCAGTAATGGTATTCTTCTGGATCATCTGAGATATAAGGAAATAGAAGGCAATCCTCTGCAATAGTTCTACTGGGTAGATTTCAGATTATGTGGCCTGGAAGCAGTTGCTCCTTGAAACAAGGGTCTCTCGGGACTCCATTCTGCCCACAGTGTTCTTCTGTAGCAACATGAGTTTGCCAGAGGAGACCATCAGAAAATCTGGAGCTGGGTGTTATAACTATGCTGATGACATCCTTTTTCTCTGTAACATCTTCAGGTAATAATCTGGTTTCTGTGAGTCCATGCCTACAGATGATAATGGCTGGATAATGGATAATAATAAACTGAAACCGGATTCAGAGTTACAATTTTAGAGAAGTGGTAGGTCTCCTTGTTCTAAGCTCCCATAGGACAGGTATGGAATTTGCACTTGCCTCTGATGCAAATCTCTTAGGTTTCTAGACCGTGGCAATGGCCAAGAGCACCTTTCATTAGCTTTGGTTGTGTATCAATTTTGGCCGATACAACAAATTCATCCTTGAAATGACATATGTTGATAACATCCAACTTTGACCGCTGTGATATACTCCGTGTGTGGCTGCTTTTGTATCTATCCTAGAAACTTCAACAGGTTCAGAACTTACCAGTCAAATCTCTCGAACCCAAGAGAATCACATTATATTCGTGTTAAAGACATTGTGCTGCCTACCAATTTGCCTTTGAGTGAAGTCGGAAGGGGTATTATTATCTTATTATTTTTAAGCTGGAATGTGATTCAGTTCCAGCCTCTCTGAGGAAACACCTCTACAAGATTCCCCAGTCCCATCCACTCCTAGAAATTATTTTAGAAGTTCACCTACAATTGCTGCAATTTAGGTCAAGTCTTCTCTCCAGTCACTCCGTTCTCTGGTCTGGAACATATTCTCTGCTGGGTTATGGGACCTAACAGCTTTGCTTCCTTTCAAAAATGTCTTAAATATACCTTGTAAATTGTTTTTAATTGTTATTGCTAGTTTTTCCTACTGTCTTGAATTTTAATGTCAATTTTATGTCTTACTATGAACTACCAAGGGACTTTGGTGGTTGGCAGTACAATAAGTTTAATTAATTAATACATGAATAATAAATACGTGGTTGATTCATTTCTATAGAGATTTTTCTTGGTGTTCATAACCACAAGGGGTTCTTAATTCTTTTACATTTTTTCTAGATTGTGGTTTTATTTTTGCTCCTATGCTTTGCATTTCTTTATATTACTATGGGATCATATTTTCTGTAAGAAAGCCTGTCCTACAAGGAAGTAGAAGGAAAGGCTGATTGAACCAGTTCCAGAAACATTTCATGCAAACAGGCATGGAAAGCAGTAGAGGAACTGTTCCTGTAAAGCTATTATTTTTATTTTTATTTTCCTTCCTTTCTACTATCCATGTTCCAGGCAGTTTGTGATAGGAATTTTTTTTAATGATGCCTCGTAAATAGTAATAAAATTAATACTTTCTTCTTATTTTTGTAGAAACAGGATTAACAATGGCAGCTGCAGAAAGAACAAAAAATTACTATATAAACGAAGCAAAAGACAGGAAAATAATAGTCTTGATTTGTTACCTACACAATAAAAGCATAGGCATTGAGGAGATTTCCCTGCAGAGGCTTCTTTGCCACCAAAGAAAAGGATCTATTTCCCCCCTTTCTTGTCATATCTCATATGGCAGGGGTAGCTGAATAATTTGAAGGAACAAGAGGGCGCATAGTTTTCATCTCAGTCTGTTTACAACCTGTTTCAGCTTCCTAGTCCTAAAGGCAGTGGAGCCAAATCCTAGAATTCCCAGCCAGAGATGTGAATTCTCAGTGCATCTGGGAAATACCAGCTTGGGGAAGAGGCGTGTGTGTTAGTGCTCATTAGATCAAAAGTTTCACTGTGTCCAGAAATGAGCTAGAGGTCAGAATGCATACATACTGTGCTTCAAGTTCATCTGGCTGTAGGGGAAGAGACAAGCTACGTATTCTACTATGTGTGCATGTTCCTGGCCAAGGAGAAAAGAACCAGCATTTTTGCAAGGCGCTTAGCAGCTTCACTGCACATCACAATATGGACCTCTAGAACAGGTAGTTCTCCTGCTGACGGGACTGGAAAAGGCTAATCAAAATGCATCTTGCTTACCTTGGAGTCCATTTCAATCAAGAGTTTGTCAAGCATTTTCTGCCAGTCTTGCTCTTGCCCAACCATCTTATTTAGCAGTTCTTGCATCATCTTATGTAGCTGTTCTGTGGTGGCATCAAACTGGGTGCGACTGACCTTTGCCGCGAGGGCAGCCTTATCTGCTTTCTGAAAATGAAGAGGAAGGTCAGAGAGAGAGATCTTTGGCTTCATTGGTATCTGAGGATCTCTCCTTCTTTTGCCCTCAACAGCCACAAATTACATGAAAAGTCCAAAGTGGCACTACTCCTACCTAATCCAACCCAACCTCAAAGGATGGCAGATGCAAGTAGTCTTCAGTTAATAACCACTCATTCAATAACCATTCAAAGTTACGATGGTGCTGAATGAGAGGTGGTTACAGCTAGGCTCTCCCAGCATCCCCATGGAAAGATGATCACAATCTGGATACTTGGCAATTGTCAGTTGCGACAGTTCCAGCGTGATTTGTGACCTTTTCTGTCAACTTTCCACAAGCAAAGTCAATGGAGAAGCCAGCAGGAAAGGTCACAAGTTGCTTGAGCAAATCTTCCCACTTGACCACCCTTCCTGATCCTTGCTGCACTTGGACACCTCCCCGGCCACTCACACACCCTTGTATATTTTCTTCCACCCAGCAGCAGTCATACAAGCCCTGCTATGTCTGCGCTGCCCCTCTCTGGTCACCCGTGCACCCCTCATTCCCTCTCCCACCCAACAACCACTCCAAGTCCTGCTACATTCA
>JANHFO010009513.1:44274-56422 GCA_032468095.1 Pareas carinatus | reverse complement strand
AATTTTGTTTATTGTTGACCAATAAAAATTTTTATTATAAAAAAAAAAAAAGAAAGTAATTCAAGTTGAGAGGAAGAGCTTTAAAAAACAACATGCATATAAGCAATAAAAAGGGACTGATTACCATGGAAAAGAACAAAGGCAATATAGAAGAATAAGGAGAGGTAAATGTCAGAATAAGCTAGAGATTGATAAAGAATGCTAAAACCACAACTAGTCCTTTCTAGGTATATACAAACAAAAGAAAGAGAAAATAATTATTGCAGCTATCCGATGAAAACTACAAAAAGGTCCCCATCCCTTTAAAAGGGGAGATAACAAAATGTGAAACAAAACAAAGCAAAAAAACCAGAACAGTTTAGTTCCTACTTTTGGTTCAGCTTTGACCAGCACAAACACATTTGTTCAGGCAAATGCAAAGAGCAGGATGAAGAGGGTTGAATTTTGAGACTGAGAGAAATATATAAGGAAATCTCTGTCTCTAATTAGCTTAAATGTCAATCTCCAGATTAATCTTATTTTAGAGCACTAAAGCAATTTGCTAATATCCATAGAAAATTATTGTGTGTTGATATGAGAAGTCTTGGAGAAATAGCGATGTGCCAATTGACTGGGAGAGGATAAATGTTGTCCTTATCGTTATATTTCCCTATAAAGTTTGAGCATTATACTGTACTTATAAATTGTTGGATTAACGATAAGGGAAAATTCTTTCTTTCTTCAAGAATTAAGTAGGAGAGAGATATTGCACGGTCCATGTTTGACAACTCTTTAATATCAGAAAGAGCAATTAAATATCTAATGTACAAACATCAAACTTATTTTGGGATTTTTCTCTCTCCAAATGTGGTACATATTGATAAGCTATGTTTATCACGACTTATTTTCAGCGTAAATCTATTATGGAAATATGACATCTAACAAAACCATACTCACAGGAGATGGGGTCTTGCCCTTCACAAGGATATCTTCAAGAACTTCCCACCTTACCATTTCTTCTGGGGATGGAAATTGGTTTAATCTTCTCTCTAAATCTTTCTAGAAAGGAATCAAAATCAAAACATATGAAAATCATCCTTTCTGTCCCATACATTCTGTCCACTATCATTCCTTCTTCGTTAGGAATTTGGAAGCTGAGGGAATGACTTTAGATAACAGCATCAAATTAGGAAGCAAATCATCCACCAATTAAGTGCTCCAGGACTGGCTGTCCTTTTCCTTCTCAAACCCTCATTCCTTTTGTGTTAAGTCTATTTAAGTAAGGCATCCCTAGAAACATATACTGTAGGTCATGATGTCGTGACTCAAAAATGCAACTTGCATACTTTTGTCAATTGCAATAATGAAAATGATGCCAATTACAAAATCATGTCTGTACAATGACATCATAACAAGAGAAAACATGGAGATTATTTGACTGAATGACAGCCTTGCCTAATTAGGACCTGCCAATGTGCCAAGACTTTGCCAAAATAAGGAGTATGTACCAATTCAGAAAGCTGTAAACAGTGAACCTGGAGATCACAAATGAGACGGGGTTCCCCATGCCATTAACCTGCCATAGAAGCACTGGAGCGTGCTGTCAGTGTTCATCTGGACAGCAGCTTTCTATAAAGTGAACCTGATAATGCAAGATAAAACTGGGAGTGCCCATATAAACCAATTTTGATGCCAGTAAGAAGAATTCCTTGGTAATAACAATGCCAAGCTTGCACACTAAAAGAGCTTCAGACCAGTATAGAAGATGTAGTTAACACAGAACAACTGGATAAACTGCTTCAGACACTTCGGATTCCACATAATCAGTGTGTGTGTGTGTGTGTGTGTGTGTGTGTGTTTGAGCTGGCATAAAAATTACTTTTCTGTGAGAGGAAGGCAAGAACATACCAAATCGTGATCCAAACTACTCTGATCGCTCAGGCAAATATTTAAACGATCATCCAACCCACGAGGATCCAGCTGCAAAATAGAATAAAGGTTTGGGTTATCCTTTTTATTCAAATGCAAGATGTGAATATACCTGATAATACATATCTTAACAGCTGCCAGGATTGTCTTTGCACAAAATTTGAAAAATGGAAAAAATATACAAGACGAGGAAATAATTAAGAAGATTTTGGATAGATTGACTTTAAAACTGAAAGATAAAGAAGAATCGGTACACTTCAGAACCTGGAATAATTTTTATAGATGGTTAGACAAAAAATGGAAGGAATAGACTTGAAAATGTATTAATAAGGTTATAAATACTAAACATGCCATAAAGGTAAGTTAAATATGAGCCTGTTTGCTTGCTCATCAAGCAAAAAAAAAGAATGCCTAAATCAAAGTAAGTGTATTGCTCTGGAGGCCATTTTTTTATCTTATAAGTCGGAGGGTGGATGAGAATAAACATCTCCAATCCCAGAACGCCAAGAAACAAACAAGCACCAGAAGATAAATTGGTCTCAAGGAGCAGCTCTTGAGTGCAGTTCATTTAATATTACTCAAAAATATAAATTACCAATATGAATAGCTTCTAAGAATATAAATAGTTCCAAGCAGGGTGTTCGTTTTTGGAAAATTAAAATGTTTGGGTTTGATAAATTCTATATTGCTAGATATTGAGGGAGTCTTTTAGGCATTGCTCTAATGACTCCAATCACAATCGGTATAACAACACATTTCTTTTTCCATAAGCATTCAACTCTGATCTGCCAGTCCCGGTTTTTGTAAAGATTTCCAATTATTCTTCCTCAATCCTTGCATCATCACTGTTATCAATGAACCAGACATTTTTCTTTTCGAAAACTGTTTCATATCAAGCATGCTATGAACAAGAGGACCATCTATTTGGACCTTAAAGTACCTTAAAATTTTAACCTGCTCATTTTCTCCAAATCTTCTCAATTTAATGGTCCCAGACGCTTTTACTATAACTTCTGGCAAAAGTTTTCATTTTGGCAAATCAGTTAGAACACTGTCATGACATTGATCTGCTATCCTTAAATTTTGTATACAGGATATAAAAAACCTACCTTCCTTGATGTATTGTTTGTATGTATGTATGTATGTATGTATGTATGTATGTATGTATGTATGTATGTATTGTTTTTTGCTTGTTTGAAAAATAAAAAAATGTTTATTTTAAAAAGAACACTGCTTGTAGTCGCTTTGTGCAATTTTGCTGCAGCCCCTGATCATATATCAGTTGTTTCATCTTTTTCACCAGAAAGGCAATATTTTCACCTTCATGCAATTAGTTGACAAAGCCTAGGCAGCTAAAATAAAGCCTTCAGTTTATTTTTTTAATGCTCCTGATCTTAATCATGTGGGGTTTTTTTAATCTGTTTTTCTTCAGAATCCCTCAAGTATTGACCATGCAATGGCTTGTTCTTCCAATTAACAAATCAGTATTCAGCTTTCACCTTTGTTGTTTTCAAGAGTTTCCTTGACTGACTTTCTTTAACAAGGGTTCTTGGCTTTTCTTACAGCCAATGACTGCAAAATGTAGTCATTATTATTATTATGGTTGGTCCCATAGTCAGTCAAATGTTTAGATTGGATTTGGCATTTTTATCCACCCCTGGAGAGCTTCCCAGAGACGTGGTATAGGCAAATTTTTGTTTGATGGTGTTAAAGATATTATTGCCGAAGGTGTCTATTACTATTATTATTGTTCCTTGTAGTATTAATAGTTAAAGTACTATTTATTAAATTATTTTCATAAAATAAATATTTGGGAATTAATGAACAATAGGAAACTTCTTGAACAGGTTGATGAACTGAAGCGATTGGGGGCCTCTGATCTATAGTAATCCTCCTGCTGCAGTACTGAAAATATAACCTCTCTTC
The DNA here is from genome assembly GCA_032468095.1 of Pareas carinatus. NCBI lineage: Eukaryota > Metazoa > Chordata > Lepidosauria > Squamata > Pareidae > Pareas > Pareas carinatus. Next base: position 52,588 of record JANHFO010009513.1, on the reverse strand, counting down.
AATTTTCAGACAAAGTAGGGAAACTCTGATTAGTGGGCACTTTCACACACACACTTAAATAAACTGTTTAGGAACTTAATCAACTCAGGATTGTTGCAGGAGATAGTTTATATCCCACACTGCTTTTACCAAAACTTCAATCAAGAGCATGCATACCCCACCCTAGTCATTTCTGGAAAAATCATGAACTCAGTATACAGGTAGTCTTTGACTTAGGATCACAATTGGACCCAAAATTTATTTTGCTAAGTGAGATATTTGTTAAGTGAATTTTGCTCCATTTTATGATCCTTCTTGCCGCAGCTGTTAAATGAATCACTGAAACTGTCAAGTTAGTAATACAATAAAATAATACTTTATTGATCATATAACTGTTCTATAATTGTCTACAGCTTGTATCTATGCAAGGTCAGCAGCTTGATGCTGAAAAAGAAATATTAGATTTATTAAGTTATTAAGTGAATCTGGCTTCCTTATTGACTTTGCTTGTCAGAAGGTCACAAAAGATGATCACATGACCCTGGGACAGAGCAATCATCCTAAATATGAACCAGCTGCTCAGCATCCAAATTTAATCACATAACAATGAGGATGCTGCAATGCTGTAACTTTGAATGGCCACTGAATGAATGGTGGTAAGTCGAGGGCTACTTGTACTTCTTTGTATGGATTAGCTCCATACAAAACTAAGCATTTGAATTGCTGCTCTGCCAGGTTTGTAAACCTCTATCTTGTTGAAAAGTAAAAGACAATTCAACCTACCCTTGATCTCTACATAGGAACTAACCCCAATACATTCCCACAGCTGTTCCTTATATGTGTTTACATGAATTTGGAAGTGAGCGCAGACAGTATCTAGTCAGACTACCAAACTGGTAAAACCTAGATCCCTGAGGTTTTAAGAAAGAAGAAAACAATCACATGCAGCCAACTCCCAAAGGTTTGCAGGCCCAACAGAGCAAAATAAAAGCTGCTTACGAAGGCTAAGTGCTCCTTGAGTTTTTTTACTTCATCCTCCAAGTTGCCTGTAGCTGATTTCATGTTGCTCGTCTCATCCACTAAATCTTGCAAGAGGGACATAGCCTACAAAAAGAAGAGAGTAAGAAAGTGAAAGAATAAATTTATTCACTCCTCAAAACAATTGATTAAGGATGATCTCCAGTTTAGCCCTTGTCTTCCTCATGTTTCTGAGAATTGACACTAAACAAACATACTACGAGAAAGGTATGCTTAGATCTCATAAACACAACTTATTTCAAAGCAGTTGGAATGGGGCTGTACTGAAAGAATGTTTCTCATGTGAGCTAAACTGCAGCAAAAGAAGGAAAGGAAGTCAGGAAAATGTATTTTTTTTCTTAAGGAAAAATGAATGCATTCTCAGGGCGAATCTAGGTCTCTGTATTGATAATTCTTTGGAAATTAATGTGAGTTTACTGAAGGGACCAGAAAGTATTCTACCAATTGTTAATTTTGAAGGAGAGGTCCCAGATTCCCCTCCAGAATCAAAATAGCTCCTAACCAAATAAGCAGAGAGAATATTCACAGCAGCAACATATTTGAATTAGGTTTCCTGAGCTTCTTCTTCCCTGTCAGACAAAAGGGAATAAAGACCAATAGGACTGGGCCTTAGAGGAGAAAATTGCTGGAACAAGCCATGGGGGGAAGCTCAAAGAAGCCACTGGCAGTTGAGATCAACAACATTTACTGAAGAAGAACACTTCCATGCAATGTCATCTTCAAATAGCCCCATCACCTATGCCTTTTAAAAAAATCATAAATCTTGAGAAGAAAAAAATGCCTTGAGAAATCAGTGTAAAAATAAAAATAAAAGATTCCACAAAACGTTCATTTAAAAAAGCATTCCTATTCCATTTTCATATATTTCACAGTATCCAAGCACCACAATCAGTCCGTGCTAGATCTGCACTGAATCACACATTATCCCCGCTGTTAGCACTACTGCCTCCCAAACTCATATATCATCACCACCCTGGGTCCTTCGGGAGAAGGGCAGTATACAAATGTAAATAAATAAATAAAAAAATATCCATGATGATTATCCATGTCTGGCTCTGTCCTTCCCTTACCATAATAAGATTACAGTTTTGATGCAACTAATTCTACTTTTAAAAAAATATGCTTACAAAAATCTAACCCATGCTGAGATGCCGATTTCAGTCTACCTTTATTTTATTTTTATCTGCGGCGGAAGAAATTTAGGTACAGGAAGACACAACTGCTTCTGAATAGGAGTTAAAGCCAGGAATGCTAGCCAGAAATTCTCAGATCTTAGCTCAATGCTTAGTGGCTGCATTCAGATACTCTGCTGTTCCAGGACTTCCTTGAACTTTGTTTTATTAAAGATCCCACTACTGGCTAATTTGCACAGCCACAATTTTTGCTTTAAAAGCCATCAAGGAAAGGTTCATACAACACGCCTTAAACCGAACACACCGCAATTTAATAATTTGATGTGATGTATAAACCCAGCTCCTCCTCCTCCCTCTTCTCTGGCCAAATGGAACTTTATTGCCAGTGCTTGCCATGATCCATATCTCATCCAGGTTCCAATAGCTGTTTCAGGAGTTTTGGGGCTGCTGCTTTTTCTACCATCCAACCAATGAGAGGAGAAAGGGGTGGAAATGCCCTCGTTCTCTTGGAGAGAGATTGGGCAGCAGTGCCCCTGTGGTGAGGAAGAATAGTTCTAGTATTAGTATTGTCACAAATGTTTTGACATGTGTGGTGACATGATGGTTGTACTTTATAACATGATGACACTATGAATGTACTTTATGACTATGAATGTAATTATGATTAGGATTGTGGTTTGTTGTTTACACCTAATATGTACATGACACTATGAATGTACTTTATGATTATGTAGGTATCTTATGATTGTAATCACTGTCAATTACAGTCTTATGAATGTACTTTACGATTATGAATGTATCTTAAGATTGTAATCACAGTTTGTCAATTATAGCCTGTATATAAGAATAGAGCATGTGGACTGGAGACAAATTCCTTGTGTGTCCAGACACGCTTGGGGAATTAATAAATTCTATTCTATTCTATTTAAAAGCATTCTAAATCTTTCTGGTATGGACAAATGGTAACAGAGCAGAGGGAAGTAAAAATGGTGCACTAACATTTTATGCTCATGTACGATTATATACACCAGAATTTTTTTTTAAAAAAAGTTGTATATATAATCTCCATGATGAAATTCCATCTTCCATGTTGTTGTTTTTAAGTTGATGGGCAACTTGCTTGAGATTGAGGACCACACCAGGTTTTGACTGACTTAGTGAGGGATGTGACTGAAAAGGATAGAAAAAAGATGTCAAAATAAGGCAAATTAAATATCAACATTATTATTACTTTTACATCATCAACTATTCAACACACACACATAGCCAATTATCTCCATCCCATCCCATCCCAATTGATTCCAAGATTTAAAATAAATTAAAGAGTATAACAAACCACACATAGACACATAGGCACATCTCATATGCATAGAAACAGGTTTCTAGGGGTAGATGTTTCTAGGGGAACATAATTTTAAGGGGAAGACTTGGAGAGAGAGAAGATGATGATATGAATTGTTGGCAGAAACAGAGACTCTTGGAGGACATAAGACTGTGCTGACTTTCCCGTGGGCAATTTGTAGCCTTTTGATATTTAAACCTTTTTAGGACTTTTCCCTTTGCTGCGCTTTTTTAAAGATTGGTTTTAATTATGGATGGTGACATTTAATTATGGATGGTGACATTTTGATCCCTGTAAATCAGTATTAATAAGGGAAGAGTAGGTTGGGAATCTTTGATTAAAGAAAAATAGTATAAAATGTATTCAGAACACTAACTTCTACAGACTCAAGAAAGAACCTTAAAAAATGAGATGTCTCATAACTCACACTAATAAAACCAGTCTACTGCATGGATCTCATTCAGAGTCACTTTCAGTGTTCTGGCATCACTGTCTCATGCATAGTTGGTGGTCTTCTACTGTAGGTGCTTAGACTGTCGAAATCACCTCCAAAAGAAGCTTTCAGCTTGACTCATTCATGAATTTCAAACAAGCTAAGGTAGAAAAGAGAATATAAGTCTGCAAAATGATTTATATGCTATATAGAGAGCTACAACTTTAGAAATAATTATCGCAATTTAAACAGAAATGAAATGCATTATGACTTAGCCACAAAAAGTGTGTGGTAAGTTGATCACATTTGTTCACTCGCTCTGTCTTCTGACTAAGTACTAAGTACTAACTGAAGACAGGTAATTTTCCAGTTCCTGGTCTCTTTCCTCATGGTTCTTTAATTTCATTCATCCTGTACAACTTTTCAAACAGGAGATGCATTTTTTAAAATTCTTTGAGTGAGTGCATAGAGGTGTGGGCTGGAATGTTCTTTTCTTTGGATTTTTAAAGATTAAAATAGGTGTGTTAAATCTACTCCATTCCTGGTCTTTAAAAATTCCTGCATTCACAGGTAGATCCAGAGCCAAACAATAGAAATCTCAAAAGAAATTTGGTAAATCATTAGGAGAAACATCTAATAGTAAAGGCTGTTTGACAATGGGACAGATTGACTCAGAAGCTAATAGGCTGTCCAATTAGATAGCCATCTGATGGGGGAAATGCTAAGGTCTGTATCAAAACCAAGGCTGCACCTGAGGCCTTCAAGTTGCTTTTTGTGTTGAAAAGGGAGGTCTTAAAGAATGTTGTCATACTATTTGAATTTTCCAGAAGGAGGAATTGGAGAGGGATTGTATGGATGAGTAGCTGTATCAGTTCCTCTCTTCATTAGCAAAGTCAGTAAAGGGCAAGAGTGCAGTAGAAGATCACAAGGGAATTAGCCAAAAGAATCTGGGAGTCGTGCATGGCTCATTTGCTTGGTGTGCAGGAGGTAGCGCTTTGCTGTGGCAGCTTTCACTATGAGACATATTAACAAGGAAGAATGTATAAATATTCAAAGGTCATTTGGCTCCACTACATAAGAATATGATTAGCAGCAGCTTCAATCATCAAAAATATATAAAGCTTCTGACTATATAAAGTCTTGAGTGGGTGAACTACTCAGAAATTCCATGCTAGAGGAATAGTAAATTATAATTTATCAATGACATCATCACTTGTTTTACAGTATTATCAACATACCTTTTCTGGGTCATTTAGAGGAATCTTCTGCTGCTCTCTAGTCATTTAGTCAGATTGACTTCCAATTATGCTGGCCTTAAAAGGGAAGAGATACGCTGAACATTTTCAGTGTTCTATATACCTCTGTAAGATAATATAGACTAGCATTAGAAATAATATAGTGCCTCCTATAGTGACTACCAGAACAGTATAGCTACTGTATTTCACTGTATTTCTCATTGTGCTAGCCATTAGTATTAGTGACTTCTAAGCTTGAGATGTACAAAGTAAAGTGGTCTATTTTCAGAATGTTCCGTTTTAACATGAAATGTTCCATTTTCCATGCCAACTAGCCCAATCTGAATATTCAGAGATGGTCCATCTGGGGAGAAATGAAATGTGCTTTTTCAGCTAACCTTTTTTTTTACACAATATTTTTACTTAGCCAGTCCTGTACATTGGGAAAATAGCTGACTGAATTCCTAGTCAGGATGAAAGCTTAAGAATTACAAATGACCTATATCTACAGCTAAAACAGGCTGTCTCAAACCATTAAGAAATTCAGAATTCTAATATTTAGAATGACTGTACCTAAGGAACTGGATACAGGTAGTCCTCGACTTACGACAGTTTGTTTAGTGACCGTTCAAAGTTACGGCGCTGAAAAAAGTGACCTATGACCATTTTTCACTCTTATGACCGTTGCAGTGTCCCCATGTTCACATGATTTACATTTAAATACTTTTGACAACTGGTTTGTATTTATGACGGTTACACTGTTCTGAGGTCATGGGATTCCCTTTACTACCTTCCAGCAAGCAAAGTCAATGGGGAAGCCAGATTCGATTAACAACCGTGTTACTAATTTAACAACCTCAGTGGTTCATTTAACAAATGTGGCAAGAAAAGTCGTAAAATGGGGCAAAACTCACTGAACGAAATGTTCAGTTACCAACATAATAAATTTTGGGCTCAATTGTGGTCGTAAGTTGAGGACCACCTGTAATGAATTTTATACTTGAACATAGAACCCACTATCCATACAGCAATCAATTTCTCAGCCCAAATGAATTCACAAAGATTTTATTGTGGGTTAAAATGAGATAGGCATTTAGTTCTGCCTTAGTTATGTAGCCAGCTGGGTGACCTTGAGCCAGTCACTCTCTCTCGGCCCCAAGGAGGAGGCAGGGGCAAACCATTTCTGAAATCTTGCCAAGAAAACAGCAGAAACTTGTTCAAGCAGTCACCACGAGACAAAACCTCAAAGAACACTTACACACTCCTCGTGTGTGAATTTACTATTAGTTCTCAAAGAAAAAAAAATCTGCTAGATCTTTTAGTGGCCTTGTTAAATTGACCATGGTCTCTTTCTTGACAGATATTCAGAGAAGGAAGTTGCACATATACTTGGATGATGCCTCTAGTGCTTCCTGAACGGTTGACCTCTCAGAATGGTTCTGGGAATAGCTGTTCCACGCCTATGAGTCTTTGAGGTTCCACCAGATTCTATTTTTTCCGATGCTATTTAATAGATACAGGAAATCACTGGACAGGGCTATCTAGGATTTTGGAATTGAGGGCCACCAACATGGTGATGGATGGCTATCTGAATCTTTTAAATAAATATGCAGATAATATTCTATTTTTTTCTGACTCAAGGGACATTGTTACTAGTGAACATAATAGAGTAGATATCGGCTAGCAATTTAATCTTAAATGTTAACAGAACAAAAGGGCTCTGATCAGTAAAGTTAATTCAGGAATTGGAGTTCACTTTGTAGTAAGTATAATAACGCTCTCTTCGAAAACACAGTTATGTATGTTTAGAGTTCTTTTGGGCTTAAACCTGACCTCAGAGTTTATCTCAAGTAATCAGTAGTAGAAAGGACAGGTGCATCAACTATGTTCAGTCTTCAGGAATGCAGGTTTTTGCCACGATGACACAATTTAGTTTCATGTCTAGATGATCACAAAGTGAATTACTTAAGATCGCCTTTGAAAGGTATTTATAAAGTCTGATTGGTCCAGAATGTTGCAGCTGACTTGCTTAAAGAAACTGCATAAAGCAGCATGTGATTCCTTACTGAGTTCAAGTTTGTTTTGGTACATCTTAAAAGTGCCAGTCCTGAAGTTTAAAACCTGAGTGGTTTTAGGACCAGAATGCCTAAACTTTGCCCCTAAAAACTCTTTTGAGATCAACCAGAGGAATGTGTTTGATTGCTCTAACAACAACCCTCAAAATCTGTCGAGATAGTGTGTCAAAAGGGACATTTTGACTATCTGCCTTAAGGCATGCCTTATTTCCTTACAAACAGCTTTATAGAAGTTAATTAAGATGTTTTAGGAGACTCTCTGTTACAGTATGATTTGTTGTTGGTTTTATGAATATTGTTTTAAATATATTTAAATGTTGGAGTATTTTTCCACTATTTGCCGTTTAATAATTTCTTTGTTTTTATGAATATTATGAGCCACCTAAAACTCTACAGAGGATAGGCAGGATATACTGTATATGTTTTAAATTCAGTGAACAAATAATCCAGCAATGGGAGAAAACTGCATCGTGCTGATAGGATTCCGAGCTCTGCCTCTCTTATACCCCACTTCAGAGAGAATTGAAATTTTCCAATGTTTTGAAAACCTTGAACTGACGATTTTCTGGGTAAAGTGCAATCACCCTCAAAGGTGATGGCTGATGTGAGATAAAAAAGATTAGAGTGCGTGTTGGGAGATGGGAAAATAGTGCAGTTGGCACTCGAAAGCTTGTTCTCACACTTTGCTTCATTGTGAAACCATCACAACGTCATACGAAGGGTGGGGGGATTACAAAGGGAGTTCCCAGACTAAAGTGTCCTTGGTTTCAAACAAATAATGAAAATCTTGTAATTTTATGTTAACCCAAACTGCATGTTTATACGTGAGGTTTAAATTGCCCTGGAGACTCTCAGTCATTTGCATTTATAATGCAAATGAGCTTCTTGCTCAATAGAGATTTCACCAATCGCAAGTCCTGTTTTAAACCATGTGTATGAAATGGCCCTAATATAAACAGATATGTAACTGTATGTGCATGTGTATGATCATCTATCTATTCATCTCTCTCTCTCTGTCTCTGTCTCTGTCTCTGTCTCTGTCTCTGTCTCTGTCTCTGTCTCTCTCTCTCTCTCTCTCT
>JANHFO010009513.1:30689-44174 GCA_032468095.1 Pareas carinatus | reverse complement strand
CACATAGTCAAGGTCACATTGTAAGGCAGCAGTGTTGTCAGTGGTGTTAAATAGTTTTACGTCATCAGCAAAGAGGATGCAGTTGCTTTTGATATGATCGCAAAGATCATTTATGTATATTAAAAATAGGGTGGATCCTAAGAACGCTGCCTGAGGGACACCGCTGTTAACTGGTGCAGGGTTTGATATGGCACTCCTTATTTTAACTACTTGTAGTCTGTTTGACAGGAATGCATCTATCCATTTGTGTAGTGATCCAGAAATGCTGTTGCTGCTGCTGCTGCTGCTGCTGCTGTTATTATAAATAGAGATGTTATAAAATTTACATTCTTACAGAATAAAGACGATCTGGGAGAAAAGGAATTTAAACTTCTGCTAAAAAAAAAAAAGGAAACCTTTCCTCTGGTTTAGTTTTCTCCTGCACGCAGACATTCTGCATGACTTTCCAAGTTGTTTTTTTATTGAACTCCTTAGCACCCTCAGCAATAGTATTTTAAAAAGTTGGGAAGACAAGGAAGACAGAAGAAACCTCTAGCAAACTACTTATTGAAATTAACTGCCTTTTGGAAGAAATAAAAATGACTAAGGCCCCAGGTAACATTCAGTCTCAAAATGATATGCTCTGGCTGTCACAGAAGAAGAAGCTTGTCTGGCTGCTACTTAATTTTTATCACATAGACAACATCACATTTGCCTAGAATTTGCATGACAAGTAGAAACTGAAATTTAGGGGCTTTATAACCATTTTTATGGGCTAATTTTATTTTTATCACAGCAACATTTTTTGCAATAGCTGTCACACACTGTTCTAGCTTTCTGTTTCACTGGGACAAATTAGACCCTCTTATATTGTAGCTGTCAAACAAAGAGGCCTATCCTACTGAAAGATGTTTTATGGTGCCATTAATACTACTGTGAAAAAATCCTTATCAGCAATTTTCACTGAGGATGATTCACACAACTTAAGAACCCAAATTTGTTGTTCTGGACATACAATTAACCCTTTGCAAGTTATGGGTTATGTCTTCAGTCCAAAAAGGCTGGAATTCTGTAGATAGACTGAATTAGTCTATACTAAACAGATTTATGAAACATGCATAAATTTTTACATCGTTTTACTGTAAAAAATTCCAAACTGTGCAGCCAAACTGTGCAGCAAATCACTAAGTTTCAACTGATACAAAATAGAATGTCCAGGATACTATCTGTGTCTCCTTTTTAGTTGATGTTATGCCATACTTAGCATCAATTGCATCAGTTTACAGTGTCTTCCTCTACTCTAAACCTGGTTTTGAAATGGCTCAACAGCAAAATATTTATAAGATGATTTCCTTCTCCCATGTTTCCCCAAAAATACGACATTATATTAATTTCTGCACCCAAATATGCGCTAGGTCTTATTTTCAGGGAATGTCTTGTTTTTTCACTGAGGCCGCCCAGAACCGGAAGTCCGAGGCCTTATTATCAGGGAGGTCTTATTTTCGGGGGAGGCCTTATATTTCAGTGAGAGGCAGAACTGTAAGCAGGTCTTATTTTCGGAGGATGTCTTACTTTCGGGAAAACAGGGTATTATTGCAATTCTGCAAATAGTTATTAACCTCACTAGAAAGGAAAAAAATTACAGATATCCATATTCTTTTCTATCCCAGCAGAAATAGTAACTCTTATGTCTCAAAACGTAGCAACTGGGAAAAGGATTCAGTATCAGCAATGGAAAACTCTGATGTTATTTTAGTTTTATTTTCTATTTTAGAAATAACAGTAATAGTAACAATACAACAGAGATGGAAGGGATTTTGGAGGTCTTCAACCACCTGCTGAAACAAGAGACTTTATACTATATTTATTTATATTATATAAACAAAAAGTATTTTTATCAAAACTATACATATATTGTCCAAAACTATATTGAATATAAATCCTTTTTTTTAAAGAAGAGATTCTTCTTTTTAAAATTAAATACTAAACATACAAGATCTTTGGCGAGATTTAGAAGTCCACCTTGCCTTTTGATATAACCAAGTTTAACCATTTGAAGAAATCATGCATTGGAAGAGTATTTGCTATGCATTGGCTTTTTACCTCCCATAGATGCCGAAGAGCTATTAACAAAATGTTACTTTGGGAAGGCAAAGGGATTTACTCAGTTGGTATCCCTACTTCATATACAGGTCCATTTACTTGTTTACAAAGGGAGAGCCATCTAGAGAGATAGTCAGAGATACAGTGAATGCTTCCAAAGGGTAATTGCAAGTACTTTATTTGAAACATGGAGAAGGGGAACAGAGAGAAAAATGTCACCCCTTTCTCTTCCTAAATAGTGTTTCTACATCACTGGAAAAGCAAGATAATTTGAAGGAAGGTTGTATGCAGCCAGATCACCACACAGTACAATGGCATTGAGAGATTATACCTGCCAAAGCAATGAGATTGCACAGAAGGCTATCTAGTTTTCCTTATCAACTATGTTTCTCAGACATGAATTAAAGTTTAAAAAACTGATTGTTTCATTTCTGCCTGGAAACTCGAAAATAGTAAGCCAACACATCTGGAGAATTCAGGTTGAAGAGAAGGAATCCTGCTTTAGTCATGGACACCGGTAGCCTATCTAGTTAGACTGCAACTCCTATGATATCTCATACCAGTCAGGTGGGATAAAACTAAAAAGATTTGAGGGTTGTTGTTTTGTTAACATATAGTTACTGATGGCCTGTAACCTTCTCTAAAGGAATAATCACTTCTTGATCTAGATCTAATGGGGAATTGGAAGACCACAAATCTTTGAGGTGTTTTTTTTCTCACTTCAATGCAATTATTACCTGGGTATCTGTTAACAATCAAAACAGCAGGCATCTTATTAAGAAATTAAGTGTAGACATGCATTCCCAGAACTCTGCTTGATAAACGTGGACATAACATTTGCCTTTCATTAATTCAATGTTCACACAGTGAGGTCTTGCGCTACCATGCTCACCCAATTTGAATATAGTTATAGATATATAGATCTGACCTTTTTCTATATCTTCCCCCACAACATTGAATTTTTCAATGTACACTCAAAAGGCTTGTAAAGTGGAAACCAATGTTCTGCTTGCAAGACTACTTGCTTCTTTGGGAATCAATTTCACTGAACAGAATTGGAATTAAGGATAATGAGGTTATTCCAGGTGAGTCCTCTCTTAAGGGCCATGTAAGGACTTTAATTTGCCTGTGCAACTACACATCAATTTCTTCTTCTGAACTGCATTAATATTAATGTTGATAATAATTACTATTGAAATAGTAAATAAAAATAGTAACATTATTATTGTTAATTAATTTCACAGTAGGGCCTTAGGGATATTATACAGAAGATTTTTAATGGGAGGGATGATTCTTACATTCTAGAGTGCGGCAGGCAATGTCTCTGCACATCAGAAGGTAGAACCAACTAAGAACGGTTCCTAATCTGTTCCATTTCCATATTCAGAAGAACTAGAATTTGTACTGTTGATGTGCCATAGGAGGTTAGTTAAGAAAGCAGAAAACAGCTGTATCTTCAGAAGATTAAAAATTAGTGAGAGTAGTTCTTGTTTAGCAACAACAATTGGACTGGCTACTCAATCATTAAACGAAGCTGTCAATGAGTAAAACCACAACTGTGCTTATGATCTGACTTCAGCTTTGATTTGTAGATCTGCAAAGGTTGCACATTTACTTTTTCAGTCTTGCAAATTTCTTGTTGAGAGCATCTCCCACTATCAGTGATATAAAATTCCGGGATCTCAGCCCCAAAAGAAATCTGGTATATTCTAAACATCAAGAGGAGGAGCATCTTCTCTATCCACTTCACATGGTTCATCAGGGCACAATGACAGAAGTCTCTAAAACAAATGGAAATTTCCTACAGGTGGAATGCACTGCTATAGCTCCGGTAGTGACCTGTTACATGCCTTCTCTCTGTGGGGAGCCATTCTTGGAATAACTTGCAGTTTGAGGTTGAACTATTTTTGATTCAGCAGTTCTAATAGAAAAAAAAATGACTAGGAAGGATAAGGGTGAACAGGCATTACTGGCAGGTTTCTACCTGTCAAAGTTATTCTTTAATTTTAATAGATGCCTGCCTGCCTGATCCGAATCCCCTAGATTCTCAGTCCTCTGGCAGAACAACCACATTCAGCTAGATAAAATTTTAAGTAGTTATGGAAGAAACAACAAAGATAAGACAATCTATTTTTCAAAGATATGAATCCATTTATCATGCTTCTTCCCATACAATTCATATCTTTGAGGAAATGTGTCATCTCAGATAGATGTTTGGGTGTGTGCCTTCAAGTCAATGCTGTTTCTTTCCTTTGTATGCAGCCCAAAGTCACATTGTCTTAAGTTGGGCAGCCACATAAATGCTTTAAAAATTCAGGGATGGGGAACAATGGCCCCTATATGACTTGTGGATTCCATGCTGGCTCAGGAATTCTGGGAGTTGAAGTCCATAAGTCATAAAGGGGCCATTGTTACTTCATTTTAAGCGAAGGAAGAAATGTTTCATACACCTAATGAAGAGGACAAACGTTCATAAAAAAGCTTATTCCATAATAAATGGATTAGCTTTTAAGGCACAACAAGATATCAAACTAGGTTTGGTTAGCATGGAGATGGGCTCTCTTTCTTTTTTTCTTTGCAAGCAAACTTTAAAAAAAATAGATTAGAGGGTTTTGGTTAAATGAATTTTGACTTATTTTCAAGTCTGTATAACTGATATACAGTTCCGATAATTCTTATTCAGGATAGCTAATGGCCACATTGAGTCTGGAGGACAGGTACTATAATCTGTCATATCTGGAAGGCACTGGACTATCAAAGATTGGGTATCATATGCAAAGGAAAAATCAAATAATGTTTTTTCTTATAAACCAGAAAAATCTGTATGTCAAGGTCAGAGTTCTTTGCAGGTCTCATTGCTACCTGAATGGGTAGCAGCGACAAAATTTTAATTTATCTTTTATCCTAGATAAACTGGTAACAAAGAACCACATGTAAAATTCATTCCAAAGAACGATATAATAAAACTGGGTAAATGTAATATTTGTTCCTGATTAGTCAAATAAGCTATGTTCTCTTTTTACTTGATTATCAGTGGATGGTCGCCATTATAGTTTGCCTCTTGGATTTCTCCAAATCAATTCAAAACAGCCATAAGCAAACTCCATCATATTGTCTTTGAAATATCATCTTACATGTTTTCTTACACTCCTTCTTGCAACTGCCACATATACAAAAGAGAAAAATAAGTAAGATAAGCAAAACAGAAGATCAACTACTGAATATGGAAAAAAGTATTATGAAAAGACTTCCTAGAAACACATTTTCCCCTTCATCTGATCTGTTTTTCCAAACATGACCACAGTTTGGTATCTATACTTTATATTAAATGTTGCTGGGTAATATTTTGTATATAAAGGAGTCATCCCTGCTTGAATATTTTCTGATTTTAATCTCTTCAAATATTATTGGCAAGCTTTCCTTTTGCCAATGTTATGCCAAGTTATTGGGTTGTGCCATTATAGCGCCAAGTTCATTCTGGCAGGTGTTAACATTAAAAGCCATCACTGTTTTCATTTACAAAGAAGATGCTGTAGAAAGGCTTTAGCCTAGCCAGTGCCTATAAACTCAAACACTTTTTTTCCAATTTCTTGCTTCATGGTCTCAGCTCTTTTTACCTCCAAAATAATGTCATCCATGGGGGAGTGGGATTCTTATTTCACCCTTTAAAAATTTTTTTCCAATGAATGAAAAATCTCAGCCTACTGCACACCAGAAAATATACACTGGCTTTACAAACTAAAGTTCTAGTATATTCTTAATTCAAAAAAGAGCTACAATGTGTATGAACCAAACACCAGACCCAGCTAGAATTCTTTATTGGTCAAGAGTGATTGGACACACAAGGAATTTGTTCCCAGTGCATAAGCTCTCAATGCACATAACAAAGAAGTGATAGGTCATATATCATATAATCATAGTTATAGTCATTAATCATATAATCAAATGGAAGTGATATCAGAAATTTGGATCAGAAATGATCCAGTAGCACTTTGCTCTGACTAGCAAGAAGCCAAAAGCAGCAGCCTGAAGATGGCGCGTGTGTGTGCGTGTGTGTGTGTGTGTGTGCGTGCGTGTGCACGTGTGTGTGTGTGTGTGTGTGTATATATATATATATATATATATGTAATATATAAGTAATATATTTAATTACTTAGACTGAAAATTCACCCACCTGGTTGATTCCATTCTCGCCGGCTTCAATCTTTTTCTGCATCTGCATCATTTGCCACATATCAGATACAGCCGTGCCAGATCCACTTTGGGCCTTCTCTATCAGTTCAGTCCCCGAAGGAAGCCTCTCCAGGACAGCAATCTGCTTTTCAACCCCTACGAGGTCTTTCCCCATCCTTTTCACTTTATCCTGCATTCCCTGAGTTTGATCTTGCACTCCATGGACTTCGTCTTTTATTCCCTGGACTTGATTTTGCACCCCACTGACTTGATTTTCGACTTCTTGGACGTGACCTAACACGCCCTGGACTTGGCCTTCTATCCCTTTAACCTGACCTTTCACGCCCCGGAGATGGGACTCCAAGAGCTTTAGCTTCTTTTCCAAGTCAGCAAGCCGAGGATCTGGCCCCTCTCTCAAAATACTTTCCTTGCCTTCCTTGCCTTCTTTGCCTTCCTTGCCTTCTTTGACTTCCTTGCCTTCCTTTTCTTTTGGTAATGCCTCTTCATCCACTAAAACACCAGGTTTTGCCTCCACTGTAGCAGAGAGCAACACCTCCGGCTTGGTCGGAGGACCTCTGTCCATCTTTACATCAGCTTTGATGTCTTGAATGTTGAGGTAGCTGATGACGGCATGCAGGAGAGCATGGAGGGCATTGAAATTGATAACGCCAACCTCAGGGGTCCCTATGGAAAGGTCCGCCAACTCGTACAACGTGACTTTGACAGACATTTTTGGGTCCCAAGTTCTGAGTGAGAAAACCCGCTTGGAAATTTCTTCAAAAAAATAAATATATAAAATCTGCTTTTAATGTAACAATAAAAACCTGCGCTCGTGTACTGTTTCTTAGAAAATATAACCTTCTGGTTAGGCAAACGCCTCTATCGCTAAAGGATCTTCCCAGGTAAGATTCTTTTCTACTGCAAAAAAAAGGAGAGCAAATTCACATCCTAAAAAAAAAAAAAGCAATTTAGGACTATAATTATAATGTTGTTTTCTCTCTCTCTCTCTCTCTCTCTCTCTCTCTTAGGGATATTCTCTTCTTCCACGAATGGGGTCCGATTTATGGAAGCCTTTCGTGCGCCCGTTAGTCAAAGTCGGGATGGAAGAGGGCGTCCCTAAGCCCTCCTCGCCGCCGGGATCTTCCCCGCGTTACAATCCAGCCCCGCTTCCAGTTCTCACATTGCACTGGTGGCGTAACAAACCTCCCGACTCGGGGATTCGTCGCCGGAGCTGCCCACGTGCTTCTGTTTACTCCATCGCCCGCCCGTGGATGCGCTTCGGGCGTTAGTGGTCGCTAGGCAACCGCGGAAGGCTACGTGTGATTGTTCACGAAGTGCTGCGCCGTGGTGCTGCGCCGCGAGAAGTAGTCCCTTTCGCGCAAAGGTCCGGCGGGGAATTCGAAATGCTGATGCGGTCGATGTTAAGCTCCCGCGTAGCTTCCCTTCTCACTGCAGGCGTCGTTTCAGAGAGAAGAAGATTCGGCTAGGATTAAGCGTGGACGTGGTGGCTCGCAGTTGCGTGCAAATATAAAGAATGCAACATGCTCAAAGGGCTGTAGAGGGATGCTAAGGCTAAGTCAGCCAAAAATACTTTATAGTCTCACCCCGCCAACTGCAGAAGGAATATATTCCCAGTAATTATTTGCTATGATACTGCCTTTGTCTGATCCTCAGCCCCTAGCTGAGGCAGTCTATAATTAACTTTAATTGCTCCAGATCTGATCCTCCCCTCCCCTCCCCTCTTCTTCCCCTTTCATGATATGGAAAGTATTGTACAGTGGGCTTCAGTAGGCAAGAACCAGACCAGCATTTATTGACTCAAAATGGGAACTGAGGAACTGCAGGCAAATACCTGTAGTTTATACACTATGGCACGTGTGCCACGGCAGGCATGTAGAGCTCTCTGCTGGCACGCGAGCAAAGTCGCCCCAGCTTCGCCCCAGAGCAGAGGTGGCTCAGAAAGGGGTAGGGGCAACAGGCAATGATGTCATGGGGCCATGTGCAGGCTCAGAAAGAGAGCAACAGCACCAGGCGATGATGTCATGAGCCTCCACTAATTAGTCGCGACTCGTCTGGGCAATCGGTGTCAAAAAGGTTAGCCATCACTGCCGTAGAGGCATCTGTCTGTATATTGTATGACTTTGCTAGCCCCTACTGCAGTCTGGGTTCTTCAGGAAAGAGGGCTGTGTTATGGCACTTCTTAGTCTTGAGTGCATTGAAGTTTTCCCATTGGTTCTGCTACGAAGGGACTTCCCGTAACCATTTTTAAAAACTGCTTTAATTACTTGAGAGAAGTGGCTCCATTTTGTTACTCTCTTCTGCCTCTCTGGCCGTCGGCTACCTCTGGATGCTACTAGCCAGGAGGATAGAACTGAACCTATGGCCAGCACTGACATTCCCATCTGACAAAGTGAAAAGTTCTTATGGATCACTCCTTCCCTTTCATTCTGCTCCTGTACTCAGTCAGCCGGGGCCAATCCTAAAGTTCTTGTTTGCGCAAATAGGCTGCAGTGCTGGCAACTTGTTTGTTAAGCAATTTGACAGGGGTGCCATTTCAAGCATCCACTCCAGTCAATCAACCCAGCTTCTCACACCTTAGGGAGAATGAGGACTGGCTGTTTTCCTGTTGGCAGAGGTTGTTTGGTGTGAGGGGGAAATGAAGCCAAAGAAACCCATTCTCCTTCACCATTTCTTCTCACCATCCTTTTTCACTGCCCTGTATTAGATCAGCAAGAGCAGTTCTTGTTGCATGCTGAATACTAGGGTAGAATTGGGCTGGGCAGTCAGAGCAGCAAATGTTGTGCTGCCATATTCTTCTGCTGGGTCATGGACCAGTGGCAAGGACTTTAAAAATAGCCATGAGGTTACTCTGATAGAATAAGACTGCCTTGTCTGATAAAGGCTCTTCCTCCTTTTCTTGAGGAAGTCTCTTGTTTCAGGCAAAATTGATTTGGGCTTAGACACACTTAATAGAACTGAAGTACAAGGGCTTCCAGTTACATAAGCACTTGAATGGTCTCATGCAGTACCAGAAACCCTTGGGTGTAGCCACTCCTGAGACCATGAAATAGGGATATCTGCAAAAGGGGGGAGGGGAATCAAGAAAAGTAAAGATGAAAGCTGCAAAAGCACAAAGCTAAATTTCTTATTACCTGTTCTCAACATTATACAATTATATTTCACTATGACAATAAATATATTGAATATAGGAGAATGATACTAGTTATATCTTATTTAATGTAAATAGAATAGACCTTTAGTCCTTATCTGGGCAGATTTACTACTTGGGCAGTTTTATTCAATACTTCTTTAAAGTCAAGGACTAATTATGAAGGGTCAACCACTGGAGGCAGGATGAAAGAATAGCTATTACTGGGATTCAAAAAGTGTCCCTGCAATTTGCTGGTATGACCTGCATGACTGCACTCTGAAAATATAAATTAGAACCTTATATCAAATCAACTTTGACTATAGTTATTAATATATTTTAAAATTATAGGGTTCAGATAACTTGAGTGCAGATGTAAAACATGCTCCTCCCTCCCCTTTCTAAATCTTCAACTATGTTCCTCATTTTACCTATCATAACATACTGAGCATCGGGTGCTTTGGTTTAAATGTAACATGTGGTACTAATACAAATATTGTGCTTTATAAACAATGGTTTATGATGCAGTGTGTTGTGTGAATCTAGCTAAATGAAACTTTCCACTGTTCTGTACACGAACAATGCAGAGGGAAAGGATAGTTCTTCTGTTTTTAGCAGCTGTATAAGCAAGGAAGAATTTCAGAAACCAACCTTCAGCAGATTGCAATGAGAAAAGCTGTCATATAAGGAATAAGTCCCATTAACCTTTGTATCAGGTCACTTACAACAGATCATTGGAGACCAATCTGAAATGTGTGGCTATTAAAAGCTCTTGAGTTTTTCATAAAAGTCATTACAAATTCTAGAAGCTGGAATTTATTCCAAAAATCAAAATTTAAAACATGAACATTCAAAACATTTCCAGTTTGCGTTTGAAAATTAATTTATAGCTGCTACTGTATTACAAAATAAAGGAGCAACTTTAAATTCTACCATAGCTACTCTAATGATCAATAAGTTAAAGACATTGCAAACTGACTGTATGTGTTTGGCTTATTTACCAGCAGTATATATTACAGCAGGAGATCTGAGATGTTTTATCTCAGGATCCCTTTACATTCTTAAAAACGATTAAGGACTCCAAAGATTTACGAAGGTTACATCTATTTAATATTTTCTTTACTAGAAATTAAAATAGATACATTTTAAAATGTTTGACTTCGCAGATCCCCTGAAAGTGTCTTGGTGATTCCGAGGTCTCCAGATCGCACTTTGAGAATCACTGATAGTGTGAACACTAAGTCAAGTGTTAAATCTGGACTTTTACTCTGCTTTTTAAGACAGAGTTAAATCTGGACTTTTACTCTGCTTTTTAAGAGCATTCTGCCAAATTTAGCAGGTAAAACTTTGTCTATCATTAATTTTTAAAGTATTATTCACCCTCACTTAGGGGCTCATTTTTGAATAAATATGCATGGGCTCAAGCTTTTTTTGTTTTTCTGGGGGGAAAACAGGAAAATATTGCAAGAATTATGTACAGTATACATTGTATGTTGAATAATAAACACACTACCGAATGAATTGGAAACAACTTTTATTGATCATATAACTGTTCTATAATTGTATATAGCTTGTAACTATGTAAGGTCAGCATCTTGATGCTGGAAAAGAAATATTAGATTTTGTGAAGATTTTTTAATTGATATAATTGGATATCTTGTTGAGGAAGAATGACAACTGTCTTCTGTACTTTCCTTAAAGCTGGACATACTCACATATCAGAGGACCGATACTTTACTACTTGGCAGACAAATATTAGTATCTACTTGTTTTAATAAGTGATTGTGTTATTGTGTCATTGTTATTCATGCTATTATTCATTCCTTTTGTTTGTTTTTTCTCTCTTATGTTTATTGTCTGGAGTCATGATTGCAAGACAGGTGACTATGCATATTCATAAATTCATGCTAAATATTTGTTTCTTAAGAAGGAACTTCCTACTGGTATCTCTCAGTACACAATATAATGGATGATCAAGAGGACTTCTTTGCCATATTTGCCACTCCTCCTAAGTGTTCATCAAAGTAGCAGTGCTCCACTTCTAGCCTGTTGACTGTTAGGGAAGTGAAGCCATTTTACATATATGGCATGTCAAAAAACAAGCAGGGTATGTATTTAAAAAGACACTGCAGACAGCCACTTGGACCTGAGAAGCAGCAGAACCAAAATGGAACATATAGTTCTGTATATTTCCAGGAATGATCAGTATAGACTTCTGTACAACTTTTTTTCTGAACCAATTTGAAGAGTCTATGGCTACAAAGGGGCCTATGTGAGATAGTAAGTACCATGTAGCTGTTGGTTTGGACCACACTGAGAGGGCTTCTATGCATCTGGAGGACAGCCATTTGAAAAGGAAATCTTTTTACACTCAGAGCAATGGAAAAATAAACTCTGTTTCCCTTTCATATGCCATTCCATTGACATATCCCCCCCCCCTATTTGTCTGAGCCCCTGGTCAGCCAAAAACAACTGATTTTGACCCTGCATAAACTTATTGGAAGTCATGGTTGGGCTTCCACTTTTGGGAGATGGAAGCAGTTTGAGAGATAATTATTTGATTCTGTGAAACAGCATCTAAACACCAGGACTCCCCATGTCCTGCAGATGGCAGTGTGCCACATCAAATGGAGCCCAGAGTCAAACTCAAGTGTTGCAGTTCTCCCTGCCAAAACAAACTCATGATCTCTTGTTCACACACTTCACCCTTGCCTTGGGTAAGGTTATAAACAGCATCAGTCTATGGGAGGGAAGACGATAAAACAACCCGAGACCCAGGGCTGTACTCACCTTAAAGACCTGGATACAGACTGCAAAGGATCTCCAAGATGTACCCCAGCTGAAGGTAAAAATGAATTCTTAAATACATGAGGAACAACCAGTAACCTTTGACTTACTTTACTCCTTAAACTGCCACCTGAATTTAAATCCAGCTCTTGTTTGGAGAAAGGTTATCTACTGTTGATTGTATGTCCTTATCATTCATATTAGAATAAGCAATTTACAAGTCTCTTTTAGTCTTTCCAGCTCCAAACTTCCCTGGGATATACAAAAGTTGTACCAAAAGACATGTCTGGGGTAGATTCGGTAGCCCCTTATCTGGTTGACTGAAATTACTATTGGTATTATCCACGACAATTTAAAAGGGTCAAAGCTAAATAGCCGATAAATTGCATGTCTCATTAAAAACCTGGTGTAAGATCTGGAGAAAGCCTTTCAGACGGTAATCCCCATTACTCACAAAATCTCATTGGGCATGTGGGAAAGGCTTTTCTCCTGCATCGCTCATGGACTCATGAAAATTGCTTTAAGTTACATTCCAGCCTATGTTCTTAGTAAACCCGTGAAAATGCATCTTTATGCCAGGCCTTTACTGGTCCTTTTAATATTCATGTTTTAACTGTTTTAAACTTTTCTTTACTTTGAATTTCCCAGTCATTGTTTTAAACTGCAAGTTGCCCAGTGTTCTTTTGCTAAGTTGACAGATAAATCAATTAATTAATTTGACCATTTAAAGAGGGGGATCTCATCTAATATTACATTCAACATTATGTAATGGCACTCACTCAGACACTGGAAAGGGTAGAATTCAAGATAGGCATTTGCCTAACCATTTGAATGGAGATCCTACGGTAAGTCATGAAAGTATGCGGGCTATAGCGATTTGGCTCCTCCCTCTCAATTTATACAAATGTCTGACTCAAGAAATCATTAAAATGCTACATGGTGCTGCTATGCCCTACTTGTATGTTCTTTCATTCCAAAACTGAAAAGACAAAAGTTCTTGTATATATATTTATTAGAAGATAATTTAAAGGTTTGAGCTCCTAGCAGCAATCATGTAAAACTGAGAACAAGCTGCAATAATCAGGCTTAATATATGCTGCATTCACAGAAACCTCTACTAGTCCCCTAATAACTGAACATGTGGAAATAACAGTAGCTTAAAAATGGCTGCGGTGAAGGAGCCCACGTAGAGTCGGAGCGGATCAGACGAGGCAGGACGGGGAGAGTCAGTCAGGGTGATGGGGCTCATTTGAGCCCGTTTCACCACTGACATCAGCCAGGGGAACCCCCACCCC
>JANHFO010009507.1:0-11828 GCA_032468095.1 Pareas carinatus | reverse complement strand
AATTCAAACAGATAAGAATGATGAAATTGATAGCACTCTGGTGAAGATTTCTATCTTATAACAAAAACTAACAGAGAATGTCTTCCGCCCTCTTGAACACTCACTACTGTGTCTCTGCTCCGGCTTGCATTCCAGAACTGAAGGCTAGTTTCCCAGATGGCCACTGGCAAACATGGATAACAGAACCTGCACGTGTCACTATTACAGAAAGCTGTTCTGAGAACCGTGAGGATAAAAAGAAGAGAGAGGCTAAGCCTCAGATTCCTGCAATAAAGGTAAACATGTGCTTCTTTCTGCAATAGTTTTTTGACATTTATTTTATTTATTTATTGTTTTTATATATAACTCCAACACACCTTCTTCTTCCTCCTGTTTTCCTCATAACCATCACCTTGTGAGGTGAATTGGACTGGGAGAGAGGGACTGGTCCAAAGTCACCCAGCCGGTTTTCATGCCTAAGGTAGGACTAGAACTCATAATCTCCTGCTTTCTAGCCTAATGACTTCATCATGAGACCAAATTGGCTCTCATTACCACATGAGTCACATCACCAGATGGTGCTTCAGATCCGCATAAACAACAAATAGAACTTACTCCATCCTTTCTCGTCTGTTGACTTTGTCACCAAGCACTTTCCTTCACCCTAAACCCCAGGCCTCCTCTAAACTTCCCCTTCATCATTGCAGCAGGAACAAAGGATGGGAATAATTGAGCGCTGCTACTTTGAGATCTGGAGGATGTACAATACTGGTTCATTTCTTCAGGCATGAAGTCATGTTTAATAATGCCTGTGAGATACCCTACAGGTGCAGACAGCATTCTAAGAGCTGATTAGTATGATCTTGGCAGTACTTCACACCTTGATGGAGACAGCTGTTCTTAGTCACAAACAGTTATCTCCATCAAGCTGGTTTGGACTGACGCACAAAGGGTTTCCATAATAAATTATATTTTGTACCCAGCAAAACATGACATACAGGTAACCTCACTAGAAGACCTCTAAGGTGCTTTCCAACTCTGCTATTCTGTACCAGTTGTTGTTTCATGTAGTTAACATTCGTTTTCTCTTACTTTTTGCCTTTCATTTCTTTTTTCTTCTCCCAAAGAGGAATGGTAGGATGTATATGCCTATTCATATCCAAAAGTACATCTTTGCAGGACTTTCACACCAGGGTCTTTCACCCTTCTGAGAAGCTGTTTTGCTACTAGCCATGGTGAATATAAAACAGTGACGTCAGCTGATACTGTGCTATTCAACAGCAGCATGATTCCTCTGTGATATTTATTCAAAAATGAGAAATCAATTTCTTAAAAAAATCCATACCACTTTGATTAGAAGCTTACTTCTGATAATGATGCATGTAGTTGCTCTTTGCTTCACACAGTGTTATTGATGAATTTGTATTCCTAAAAGCAAGAGGAATTGATCTTGACTGCATTTTTAAATTTGAATTTAGTTAATGAAATAAAAAAGACCTTTTAATAATGCCACACCTAAAACAAGTACAGATCCATAAGCCATAACAAAGCAGTCTAAGTAAAGCCTTTTTTTAAAAAAATCTTGCTTTTTTCATTGATCAATTCTAAACAAATTGATGTTGCAATTGCAAGTGACAAATATCACAATTCATGTCTAAAAACCAAGGAGGGGATGAAGGAGGAACCCCAAAGTGAACCAAGGAAGCAGCAATACAGTCTGGATTTGTGATTTTTTAAAAAGCAAGTAAAGAAAGCATATTTTAGGGTAAAGAGATAACAATAAAAGTAATAAACCTGAAAGCAATTGCATGTTTGAGTTGCAATCCAAAAATCAGTTGATGGTAAACAAAGCTCTTCGCTCTGATTTACACTCATATATATCAATACATCAATGATATATAGTAATATATATTACTATATCAATAGATATAAATATATGTTTATATATGTATATATATTGAGCTCATTTGGTTAAAATACCAGACTAGAAAACAGGAGACTGAGTTCTAGTTCTATCTTAGACATGAAAGTCGGCTGGATTACTTTGGGCCAGTCATGCTCTCTTATCCCAACTCACTTTACAGGGTTGTGGTTGTTGTGAGGAAAACAGGAGAAGGGAGAAGTATTAGGTATGTTTGCCACCTTGAACTATTTATAATAATAATAATAAAGGCAAGATGTAAAACAATTACAGCAGAAATATTTGACAATCATTCTAACAGGCTTCAGAGTTTTCATATATTGTCCTTTAGAATGATAGAATTTGCAGAAAATTTCTATAAATAAGTCCAGTCTCAGAAGGAAGAGATGTGGACCATTGAATGGCTGCCTCATTCTCTGAATTTTGGAGCCCCGCGTCGGCATCCATTTCAAGCAGGAAAACTCTGTACTGTAACATCAACACACACACACACACACACACACACACACACACACACACACACAAAAGAGATGTAAATCAGTGACTTGGAAATGCTGCTCACAGTAGTCAAATCTTATTTTTCCCTTTAAGGCCCCCCTACTAACAATATACTTAGTTTGAAAGACATCAGTAAGAGGGGAGGAAAAATCTTATTTCTTGTCTGTAATAACTAGGAATTGCCATTACTTCATTGAATGCATACACAGCCTTGCAGGCTATTTCTGTCTGTCATTATCTTCTTTGTTTGTTTGTTTTTAGGAAGTAAATTACTGCCTTTCCCAAAGAAGCCTCACCTAGGAGATTTGTTGCATATATTTACAAATAACATTGTTTAGTTTTAAATAGAGACAAGGGAGGGCATTTTGATGTGAATTTTTTGGGTTGTGGATGATCTTATACCACTAGCTCTCTGTTGTGCAGCAGAGCTGATGTTTTTCTACTTGAAATAAAGCATTTCTAGAACGGCAGAAGGGCCATCTTTTAATGTGAGCCCCTGAAGCTTTGCAGAGCCTCTGAACAGATCAATTTCCTGTGAGCTGAAATTGTTTCATTTTTACTTCCAGCTGATGGCTGGAGAATAATCTCATCCCTCTGCTGCCATAGCATCCTCATTTCAATGGGGCAACGATGCCTTGGTGGTTTCACCTTACAACTTTATTGGGATAGAGGTTTACCAAGGAAATGCATACAGTGTGAACTATTAACATGGATGTAAGGGGACAGGGCACTGAATACTGATCTATGAACTTCCTTATTGGATAAGCCAGTACGAAGAAATAATCTGTTCATGCATATCTTGGCCTTTCAAGTTCAGCTACAATAAACACCGCTGCAGTTTGGCTTCAACTGCTTGAGAGATTGATGAAGGAATTTGGTTGGTAATGTGGAACTGCTCTATCAGGATATAATGATTACATTTAAAAAAAAACACTTTTACCTGCTATATATCTTTGAGAGTCCTGTCTAGTGTGGAAGGCAATATCTGCTTGTGTTTAGAACTATGTTGCTGGTTATAATTGCAGGATATAAAAGTAAAGCATGCAGATTCTTGGACAAGCTTAGGTAAGATGGTGACTGCTCCAGTCTCTGTCAAATCCTCCAATGAAAGCTTCAGACAGTTCCAAAAAGCTGCCCTGGAAAAAGAAGAAAGTGCGTGGGCAAAGGAACAAAAAAGGCAATTGGAACAAGCGGAGAGGAAGTTGAAAAAACATCCTCAGGAAAAAGAGAGGTTGGTAATTTCGTAGAATTAAACTGAAAGGCTCTATTTCACATGTCTATTAACTGACTTCACAGCAAGTGGTTTCCAGCTGCCTTGTTTTTTAGCTCTGTAAGTCTTATGTAAGAGAAAATATTTAAGTTTCTTGGGGGAGAGAACCAGCATGGTCTGAAGACATTGTCTGTGATCATGTGGCCAACATGGCTATACGTCAAAGGTCCATAGAACACTGTTACCTTTCCACCGAAATGGTACTTATTAATCTACTTGTATTTACATGATTTTGATCTGCTAGGTGGGCAGGAACTGGGGCAAGTAATGGGAGTAGCTAAAATCTCAAACCCAGGCTGTCAGCTATCCAGATGACAAGCTCAGCATCTTTAACTGCTGAGCCATCACACAAGAGGACATGCTGGTAAAACAGCAACTTTTGGGTATCCTTTTCAGAATTTGCCTCCATTTCTAAGTATGACTGTGTTTATACAGGGCAGAGCAGAATGATTGTTAAGGAAATAATCACTCAAGCTGGTGAAAATGGTGGGACTGATCAGCTTCACTGATAATAAATGTAAAAGCACCAACCAGGTTTTCACATTGTCCTCTGGAATAATCTGTGGGGTCAAGGCTGATAAAATAAAGAGTCTTTCCCAAATTTTTAAATTTAAGCACTCATTGAATTGGTGGGTAGATGTTACCATGTACTTGATTCGTTCTCCCATTAAAAAAAAAACATGCCTATCCTATGATTTTTGGCTCAGAAGCTTAATGGGCTTTGGGAGAATTAACTGCTATCATCCTTAGTAGCATAGACTTGTTCTCCAAGTGTGGTAACGTGACACTCACACAAGCATTTATGTGAGACTCAAGGGAGCAAACTACCCATTAATAATGCATATTTAACATTGTCACTTTTAATTGGGAATGAGCAATGGTAATTTATTTTATTTATTTATTTATTTTATTTAATTTATATACCGCCCTTCTCCCGGTGTACAGCCATGATAAAACACAAACATAACAATTAATAAAAAAAACCTTTAAAAATATTAAATAAATTGGCTGGACTTCAAATTAAAATTATCATTAAAAATTTAAAACCAAATTAAAATCAGAGAGGGGTCAGGTAATCCATGTTATGTTGTCAGTCAAACTGTCTCTAGTCTAGGGGCTTCTCCCCTTACTCTCATTCCTTTCCATTTGATGAATGATGAAATGTTTTAATAATAAATAATTTTGTTTTGGCTTCCTCAATGATGAACAGGCATTCTCCCCATAATCAGTTCATTATCCATTTGTTAAGTTTGTCATTATTCATGGTAATCCTGTTTCCTTTTTGATAAAAAGGTGCTAGATAGTGTCTCCTCAAGGCCTCCTCTGCCCAGGTACTCGCAACTCAAGTATAAAACGAGATTTTCAGTGCAAGGGTAATAGCAAAGTCTCTGTCAACCGTCACTTCAGGAAGCAGTTTGGGAAATTTTAGTACATCTTTATTTTCATTTCCAGGATATTTTGGGAGGGTGAGGGAGTTTGCACTAATGTTACTGCTTTGTTCCACTTGGCATATAGCGGTGGATACATCCAGCATGCTGATTTTTAAGGCACACGATCACTCACTGTAGTGACAATGGAGAAACCACTGTACTAAATCACCACAGGAGAAATCAACAATGGAGAAATCACCGTACTAAATGTAAAGCTTGCATATCTGACTTTCTATACAAAAGTTGTTGATTGTTTTTCTTTAGAAACAGCAGAGAAACAGATTTGAAATCTACAGCAGTAAAAGAGAGCTATCCCATTCCAAATGTAGCAGAATCTGGAAGAGAGCAATCACATTTAGCACCAAATCTCGTCATAGATCGTAATTTGGCAAGAAAACTGGAGCAAGAGCGCAGGAGAAGAGAAGCGGTAAGCAAGTGATATCAGCTTAAAGCAGAGTCTCTCGACCTTGGCAACTTGAAGATGTGTGGGCTTCAACTTCCAGAATTCTGGAAGTTGAAGTCCATATATCTTCCAGTTATTAAGATTGAAAAATGCTTGCTTAAAGAATGTTGGTCCCCTAACACAATGAAAGAGCTAAAGATCAGCGTCATTTATTTGGAATGAAGTCGACATAATTTTATTGTTCTAAATTGTCTGAAGAACCAGCTTAGAAATTCAGGCTTAAGAAGGTTGAGGAATCAATTTTTTGCCTGACCCCAGCTGTTACTTTTTCTTTGCCCTCAGTTACTTTTAGAAATGCAGCTTGAAGCAGGCAACTGAAAACTGAACATAGCTCGCAATCCTAAAGTTGTTGTGTATCCACAACCTTGTCATTTCCCCACTTTTGCTTTTTACAGTTCAAAAGTCAATTCCATCATTGCTCACAATCCAATTCTTCTAAATCCAGCAACATTTACTTCAGACTAAGTGTCTTTCCCCTCCTAATTTTTTGTTGTTGTTTTTAATAGTTGACAAGCACCATTGACATGAATTTTCAGAGTGATGTTATGGCAACATTTGAAGAAACTCTGCAGTGAAATGGAGATGGATATTGCATTGCTTGCAATTCTTCAAAAATTGGTTATGGATTGCAGAAACTATTCTGAAGAATTGATCTCCGATATTGGAGTACTACTATTATTATTTTTTTGAGAAGCTAGTGTATGAATATAATTTCAGTTTTATAAAATTACATTTGCTTATTAAAATCAAAAAAGCCCATGCAAACTTCCAAGGCATAATTCATTAGCCCTTCTGAGGAAGTTTTCTGAGTATTGTCATAGAAAAACATTTTTAAATGTGTTTTGACAACATTACAACGAATTCCAATTTTTATTTTGTGAAGTGAAGAATTTAAGGGAAAGTATTTATGTGAGGGCTCAAAACTGCTGTTTAAATACATCTAGGACACATATGAAGGCAAATATAATTTTGGGGGAAAGTGCTTAAACTCTGTAAAGTAACTGATGTTTGCATCTCCATTATATACTGTACATATAAATGTATTTTTTGTTATGATTAACATTTTAATAAGGATACCTGCAGGTTAATTTTTGTTTGGCTTTGATTTTTAGCTAATATGGTTGTTGATTTTTTTAAGTGGCAGTTTACCATTATTTTTAGTTCATTTAGAACTCAAATCTATTTGACTTGAAAAAGATAAAACCCTTTTTTTTCTAAGTAAAATTTGGAAGCGAATTGTCATTTTGTGTTCTCTCTGATTTAAATTTTTAGTTTTGTCTTGAATACAATTCTACAATCTTGCTTTATCTGATAACAAAGAGCACTTATATTTACAACTTTCATATGACAATAAAAAAGTTTTCATACTGGAGTTAAATTATTAATTTTGAACTTTACAGAACACTTTGCTTTTAAAAAATATGCTATACCTAAATTAGTGTTCTGTGCCAGAAAGTTTCTGAAACTCTAAGATCACAGTTTAACCCTTTCGTTCTGAACCTTCACTTCAAATAGATTGTTTAATCATAACAATCATTAATAAAAACAGCAGAGTATTCTGGCAGAGTATTTAAAAATTTAGAACATACTCATTCTAGCATAAATATTTATTGAAGTTAAATATGTGGAACATTAATCTCGGAGTACGGCAAACATTAAAGAAGTCAGTATAAAATAAAATACAGGAAACATAGTTATAATTACGTAATTGATCATTGGTTTTCATGAAACAGACATCCTTGCACTGATGAGCATAGAGTTGCAAAAACATTTAAGTTTCTGTTTAATTCACAGGAAACAGACAGTTAAAATCCTTGTAATTCATTTGCTCAAGAATGACCACCTTCATAATATGAATA
The DNA here is from genome assembly GCA_032468095.1 of Pareas carinatus. Lineage (NCBI taxonomy): Eukaryota > Metazoa > Chordata > Lepidosauria > Squamata > Pareidae > Pareas > Pareas carinatus. Next base: position 4,408 of record JANHFO010009507.1, on the reverse strand, counting down.
AGAAATAACCATTTGTCTGAATAAATTCATATTAAGTCATAGAAAAGTCATAGGTAAAGGTAAAGGTTCCCACAGCACATGCGTGCTAGTCGTAGCGAACTCTAGGGGCTCATCTCCATTTCATGGCTGTTGGAAGACGTCCTCGTGGTCATGTTGCTGGCATGAAAAGACGACAAAAGCGCACTATGAAAACTCGTATACACAAATGAGGGTGCTAATACGGACAGGGCACATATTTCTGTAAATCAGTCTAATTTTTTTAGCAAGTCGTACAAACTAGGTTTGGGCCTCTTGGGAGTTGATACACTATTTCTGATCTTACGATCTGAAATCATATTTCTTCTTCTGTAGAAACTGTCTGAGGTAGCCTGCTAAGGGACACCATTAGCAAATGATGGCATCTTTACCAAATGAGCGAATGTACTCTATGAATCTCTGATGTGTTGAATAATTTTATTAGTTTATCCCCATAACAATAGCCATGGAAATATATTTTATTTGTTAGATTTTTACCCTGACTTTTTAAGTAACTCAAGGCAGCAAACATACCTTACTTCCTTACTTCCTCCTCCTATTTTCTGCCCAACAACAATCCTGTGAGGTGGATTAGGTTGAGAGAGACTGTCTGTCCCAAGTCACTGATCTGGCTTTAATGCCTGAGACTGGATACAATCTCCTGGTTTCTAAGTCAGCACCTTAACAACTACACCAGACTGGCTCTCTTTATATACAGTATATCAATGTATTGTGGTCACTTATTGCTTGCTCTGTGTGGGGCAACTGCCAAAAAATACAAGCCAAAGAAAGTGAGATCTACCGTAGGATGTAAATCAGTTATAATTCATTTAAGTGATTTTAGTCAGGAATTGTAGATGACGCCAAGTCGAGCCTGTTACCTTCTCTTCTAGTTTATATTATAGAATATTATTTAACTGCGCTGAATTCCTATATCTTAATCAGAATCAGAGTTGGAATCAGAATTTATTTTGCCATGTGGGTCAGGACACAAGAATTTGTCTCCAGTGTACATGCTCAATACCTACATACATACAATGAACAAACTGTGATTGCAATCAAAGATACATTCATAACCATTTGTATATACAGTATAAGCATAAGATACATTCATAGTCATAAAGTACATTCATCTTGTACATATAAGCTGCATTGACAAACCGTAATCTTAATCATGAAGTCACAATCATAAGTACATTCATCATGTCATCATGTTATAAAGGTAGAATCATGTCACAGAACACATTTCAATATGTCACAAAACATCCTCCTCAATAACAGTTGTGTAAGTCAGCTGTTTAGCAGGTTGATGACATTGGGGAAGAAACTATCCTTGTGTCTAGTTGTTTTGGTTTGCAATGCCACTCTGGACAGATTATGTCCAGAAAGTGAGGGGTCCATAATTACTTTCACCACTCTCTTTTTGCCTCGTTCAGTGTACAGGTCTTCAATGGAGGGGAGTTTTATAGCAATTATTTTTTCAGCAGTTTTAATTATTCTTTGACCTCTGTGTTTATCTTGTTTGGTTGCAGTGCCAAACCAGACAGTTATTGAGGTGCAGATTACAGACTCAATTATTCCTTTGTAGAACTGTGTTAGCAGTTCCTTGGGCAGTCTGAGCTTTCTGAGAACATTCTTTGTTGAGCTTTTTTAATGACATTTCTGATGTTGATTGTCCATTTTAGATCTTGGGATATTGTAGAACCTAGAAATTTGAAGGTCTCTATTATTGATACAGTATTGTTTAATATTGTGAGAGGTGATAGGATAGAATGGTTTCTCCTAAGATCGTCTATCATTTCTGTTTCAGTGAGTTCAGTTCAAGATTGTTCTGTCTGCACCATAAGGCTAGTTGTTTTTACTTCAATATTTGGTTCTATTTGGAAAATGTTTGAGTTAGGTTTTCTAGCCTTCAGTTCGCATCTGAACAGGCATTGTATACTCATAGGTCATGATCACAGAAAGGCCTTCTAATCTCCGATGTTTGTTTTAATGTTAGTTGCCCTAAAGTTGGAGAAATTTTGTATAATGCCAATCCATGAAGTTCAAGGAAGGTCTGCTGCCAATAGAAAAAAAAATGACAATGGACTCTGCTACGCTAACCTTCTCATTTGAAAACCATCCTTTAAAACCAATTTGTAATTTCTCTACTTAGCCTTCACCAGATGCAGATTTTAAATGCTTGCAGGGTGCATTATGGGTTTGTTTGCAGATTTGGTATCTGAGCTGGTAAATAGCTAAGCACAGAGAACATGAGTCCAATTCTCCACTTCAAATTTTCCAATTGTTGAATGTGCAGTCCCTGGAGTTGTCTATACTCTATGGGTTAATTAACAGCTTTCCTCTTTCCTTCATAAAAAGATAAGGATGTAAGCTCTAGCTCCCTTCTTATGCACACAGTTCATGCATTCATCTATTGGTTTGCAAACCACTGCAAGGGAAGATTGATTTTTGAAAGAATTGACAAAAACACTAATAGTCCGCTAACTAATTTCCTCTCACCATGGTGTCAGATCAATCCTGCCTTACCCTTACAATTTTATAGCCATCAAAAACTCCTGCATTATCCTGGGAGAAACACCAGTGTGCTTCTCTCAGCAAAAAAACAAAAGAGCTGTCACATGTCTATAAACCAGCCTGCTGGCAAAATTACATTTGATGGCTTCCCCCCACCCCAAGCTGGAACTGATGCAAAGCACCTAGCAAGGCACAGTTATGATACAAAATTTTAAAGTTGGTCCAGATTATAGCAGCACACAGAGCAAAAGGGGCCCCTAGCTTTGTCCATGTAACACCTCTGTTGTGCAAGATGCCCTGTCTTCCCGTTTCTTCCCAGGTGCAATTCAAGGTGCTGGTTATCACCTTTAAAGCCCTACATGGCCCAGGGACAGGCTATCCATAGGACCACCTTTCACCAAGGACATCTATCTGTCTCACAGGTCAGATAGGATGGGCATGCTCTTAGCCCCTTTCCCCAAATATTCCCATCTGATGAGGACTACGAAGTGTGCCTTTTCCATGGCAGCCCCTCCCCTATAGAACATTTTGCCCCCTAAGTTTGGCAGACCTCCAACCTCCTATCCTTCCCTAAGGCTTTGAAGACCTGGCTTTTCTAATCAAGCCTGATGAGATGATTGCATTGAAGAACCATTTTAAAGATTTTTATTTTTAATGTTTTAATTGGTTGAGTCTCATAGTTTTAAAATGATTTTATATCTCCTATCAGTTTTGATTGGGAACTTGCCCAGAGTTGGTTGGCTGCATAAATGTTCTAAATAAATTAAAAATAAATAAATCTCTGCCATAAGAACACAAATGCTCTGAAATACTCGAGAAGCAAGTTTGATCCGTCTCTGAAGCCGGGGGCAAAAAGCAGATCGATGAGGAATTAAAGAGATTTTGGAAACTTGTAACATTCAGTCCTGGAATGCAGCAGAGAATGGATGATAGGCAACACAGACAAGGAAAACTGTTGGTGAACAAACTTATTTTTACAGCAACTTTGAAAACTAGGAACACGCTCTATCTCAGCCAACTACACATGTGCACGCGCTGATTAGGTTAAGATTCTATGGAATGGGGGTGTAAGAACAGATACTTTATTATGCTTAATCAGAACAGCAATTTCTGAATATTACTGAATTATGGTGTCTGGGACCTACTCACTACTCTGCTAGGAGTAGTAATTCAATATCTGAAGAGTTACAGTCCTTCAACCCTGGACTATAAATACATCACTAAGGAGAGTGATGAAACAGCACTCAACATTATCTCACTGTGCTCTGCTCCTCCCAAACTGTTTTTCTCCCAGCCTGACTCATTTTTGGTAACTGAAGCGGAAAACATGCTTGCTCGCTCTCTCTCTCCTGCTAGATCATTCCCACTTAAAAACAACATTGTTATTGTTCAGTAGTTTCTTTCATATGAATCTTGCAATCTAGTGGTAAAGAAAATGGCATGGCTTCATGCAAGAACATCACCTTTCTAGCTCTCTTCCTTTTTAATAGTTGTCCTGTCTGGAGGAAGGAAGGAAGGAATAAGTATAGTGGTTGCTAGGCAACAACTGCCATTCCTCTACTACCACCAAAGCTGGAGGCAGGGAATGTCAGCAATGATTAAATGGCACTTGCGTCTACAGCTATCAGATTCAGACTGCACAATTCAGATGCCCATAAGAGAAATTTGCTCCCATCTACCAGTGGTCTGGATTTTTGCAGTCCAGATCTGGTAGCCCTGCTCCTATCTCTCCATCTCATAATCTATTTATTTATTCGTATTTATATGCCGCCCCTCTCCACAGACTCAGGGTAGCTTACAATAAACAATATAAAATACATAGATAACAATAACAAAAAATAAATAGACTTAAATTACAAGTAAGAAATAACTATAA
>JANHFO010009503.1:92608-113019 GCA_032468095.1 Pareas carinatus | reverse complement strand
AAATCATATCTGCAGACTTGAGCATCGAATTTGAGTCTAGAAAAAAGGAAAGAAAAGATGGGAGAGGGAAAGGAGAAGAGGAAGGGAAAAGAAAAGAATTAGAAGGAGAAAGGGAAAGAGGGGGGAAAGGAGGAGAAAGAGAAGGGAGAAAAGGAAGAGAAAGGAAAGGAGGAAAGAGAGGAGAAAAGGGAGAAAAATAAAAAGAGAAAGAGGAAAGAAGAAAAAAGGGGAATGAAAAGAAGAAGAGGAAAGGGAGAAAGAAGAAAATGAAAAGGAAGAGAAAGAAGAAAGAAAAAAGAAGAGGAAGGGAGAGAAAGAAAGATAGGGATAGGAGGGAGGTAAAAAGGGCAATGAAAGGAAAAGAAAAGGAAGGAAGATAAAGGAATAGTAGAGAAGGAAAGAAAGGTTAAAGGTACTAACTGGTAAAGATTCTTTGCAGATTATAAATAATTGTCTGTGTGTGTGTATGAATGATATTGAAGGATGTTTATTATGAAATGTATATTACATTTATATATATATAAATGTTCAACGCTGTTCAGGGTACTCGTTTTTTTTTCCAGTATCACTTTAGGAGCGGGTGGGAGAAAGGGGGTGGGAGTGGGATAGGAACCATACCCAAATCGTATCTGCAGACTTGAGCATAGAGTTTGAGTCTAGAAAACGACTCCTTGTTGGCATGAGCTGTCTGCGTGAACCACTCGGCAACAGACTTCTCAGAGAGTTTGTTTGAAGCGGTGGATCCCACTCGCATGATCCCGTCTGGCAACAGCTTACAGATGGGCCGATGCAAGCCGAGTTTGCAGGACTGCAAAACAAGAGAAGCAGGAGGGAAGCATGGTGAATGCAAAGCAAAGCTTGGGAAGGCCACACTTGGGATACCGCATCCAGTTTCAGTCTTCACACTACACCAAAGAGGTCGAGACTCTAGAAAGAGCACAGAGAAGAGCAACAAGGACGATTAGCTCCAAGGTAGGGCTAATCGTAACTTTGAATGGTTGCTAAGTGACCAGCTGTAAGTTCAGGACTACAGGTAGCCCTCAACTTACGACAATCACTGAGCCCAAAATTGCTGTTGCTAAGTGAGAAATTTGTTAGGTAGTTTTGCCCCGTTCTGCGATTTTTCTTGTCACATTTGTTAACTGAATCATTGTGATTGTTATATTGGTAACACGGTTGTGAAGTGAATCTGGTTTCCCCGTTGACTGTGCTTGTCAGAAGGTCGTAAAAGGGGATCACGTGACCCCAGGACACTGCAACTGTCATAAATGTGAGTCAGTTGTCAAGCATCTGAATGTAAATCACGTGATCGTGCGGGTGCTGCAGTGGTCGCAAGTGTGAAACACATTATGGATCACTTTTTTCCAGAGCTGTTGTAACTTCGAACGATCACTAAATGAATTGTTGCAAGTTGAGGACTATCTGTACCTGTAAACAGAAACAAGTCCCATTTCTACTAATTAAGTCTTCCCCAAAATCTTGGTCCAAGAGTTTACTGTTCACATCAAAGAATGCCAAAAGTTGGAATGCAGGTGGACAAACAGGCAAGAGAAGTTAATTTAAAAGTACTTTAATATTTACTCTGTAGTTTACTTTGGCAGCCCCTGAACGTCATTCTTTCTTTGCTTGTTTTTGAGCAACCTTTGCAATTGAAATAACGCATCACGTTCGATGGTAGTAATTTAGGTTTAAAAATTATAGCTTCTAATGCAAAGGGCTTTCTCGCTTGGTCTCCAATTATATTTGATTACTTTTTCCATGTTGTCTTTCATTGCCATGCCTGGTAAATAAATGTGAATCTGAGTAGACACGGCACAGCTCTCTGTGACTGAATGTCTCCCTGACAGGATATAATTTAGTTGAAGAGCATGTTAGAAAAAGTCATGACAATCCCACAAAGCCGTGTTAAGGTATTGTCTCAAACGTCCATTTAGTGACTGAACTTACAAAAGCACTGAAAACATTGATTTATGACCATTTTTCACACTTGGAACCCATTGCATTATCCCCCATGGTCATGTGATCAAAATCCAGACGCTTGACAACTGACTCATATTTATGACGGTTGCAGTATTCCGGGATAATGTGATCACCCTTTGCGACCTTCTGACAAGCAAAGTCAATGGGGAAGCCAGATTCATTTAATGACCGTATTACTGGCTTAACACCTGCAATGATTCACTTAACAACTGTGACAAGAAAGGTTGTAAAATGGGGCAAAACTCACTTAACCAATGTCTCCCTTAGCAACAGAAATTTGGGGCTCAACTGTGGTCATAAGCTGAGGACTACCTGTATTATGTTGACATCTTGTTTAATATCATTTTATTGAAGAAAAATATTAGGAAAGTAAAATATGATGACAGAAACAAAGAAAATAACAAAAAGTAAGTGAATAAGTAAAAAAGAAAAAATGATAAAGCAGCTTCTGATCTTTTTTACAGGATGGATAAATGCATTTATTTTTTTACCCTCTCTCTCTCTCTAAAATGGTATCATCGTTTCTCTCTTTCCATGGATTAACTTTTCTAAACTTCCAACTCACAAGCTCATTTTTTCTCTTTTTTTCTCTTTTTTCAGCAAAATGTCCATGAGATTCTCCGTCCTCCAGGTCGTGGTTGTCCCAAAGGTGCTTTTTCAAGAGAAAACAGGACTTCCTTTGTTTTTCCTTGAAGATGTTTTGCTTCTCATTCAAGAAGCTTCCTCAGTTCAGAACAGAAGAAGCTTCTTAGATGAACTAAAGAAGCTTCATGAATAATAAAGAAAAATGACTTCAAGAAAAAACAAAGAAAGTCAAGTCAGACCAGAATAGAGCTGGAAGGGACCTTGGAGGTCTTCTAGTCCAACTCCCTGCTCAAGCAGAAGACCCTTTTGTGATCAGCCCCTGGAAGCAGGGAGTTCTCTTAAAAGACTGTGAGAAGGAATTTGGAGACAAAGTTAGCCTTGGAGCCGTCTACGATGTTAAGAAGTTCAAAGCGCAACCTTCAGATCATGGAGAATAAAGCACACTTTCTTTTTTTCATTGCAAATGGTAATGTTGCCAGGCAAACATGAGTCGAGTTCTCAATTTCTCCCAAATAACCTCAACATAAATGTCCACCTCCTAGTTGCTCTTTCTGTCTGTCCTTCAGATTACCGCTGGTTCCTTCTGTCTTTGTTTTACTGGGTTAATGAAAGGTCAGGTCTGAAAATGTTTAAGATCTGCCAAGATCCTTTCCAGATGGAACAAAACATTCAGGTAAATCAGGGAATTGGGAAAGGATGAGAAGCTTAATAAATATTGCTTGAAAGTTTTTTAAAGAGAGAGAGAGAGAAACCTCCAGTGATGAAACATCCACAACTTCAGAAGGTAACCTGTTCCGTTGATTAATTGTTCTCACTGACAGGAAATTCCTCCTTAGTTCTAGGTTGCTTCTCTCCTTGATTAGTTTCCATACTTTGCTTCTTGTCCTGCCTTCGGGGGCTTTGGAGAATAGCTTGACCCTCTCTTCTTGGAATACGGCTATCCAGTTGCCTCTTTTAAAAAGCACCATTGGGACAAGTCTATAAGGGGTTTCCAGTCTCTGAAAATGATGTTGACATCTTCGAACAATGGAGTAATCAATGAAGTAAGCATGAAATAAGCCACCACACCTTCAAAATATGCAGATGAAGTACATTCAACTCCACAAAAATTTAGACTGCAATATGGTGCTCTCTGGATATATAGGGGTAACAATTTTCAGCATCACACAGACAACTTTCTACAAATTTGGAAACTCATCTGACGGTGTAATGGAATGTATAAATAATTTTGGGGAAAGGTAGGAGATGCTGCTGCTTGGGAAACAAACCATCGGACAAGAGACACAGAAACTTATTGGTCAGAGAAAAAACTTGAGAAAGATCCTCCCTAAAAGTGGAGACAGGAAGTGTGTGCCTTCATATCTCAGATTCTATTACAGGTAGTCCTCGACTTCCAACCATTTGTTTAGTGACAGTTCAAAGTTACAACAGCACTGAAAAAAGTTATTTTTGATTGGTCGTTGCACTTACAACCATTGTGGCATCCCCACCGATCATGTGAACAAACTTCAAATTTGGAAACTGACATGTATTTATGATCATTGTGGTCTTCGGGGTCATGTGATTGCCATGTCTGATCTTTTGATCTGGCTTTCAACAAGCAAAGTCAATGGGGGAAGCCAGATTCACTTAATGAACACACAATTCACTTAACAATTGCAGTGATTTGCAATACAATCATGGCAAAAAAATCATGGCTAACCTTGCTTAACAATGGAAATTCTGGCCGTAAGTCAAGGGCTATCTGTAATGTAGACTTACAATAAACTACAATTTAATAAATCTGGGAATAACACCGTAGTGTATCTACTGAGTTCAAAGACTTTGACATTATGACTAGCTAATAAGCTGGGGGAGAAGCTAACAGGAGTGGGAGGGTCCAAAACATTTTAAAATATAGGTATATATTTTAGGAAGGGTGAAGCCTTCCAATCATGGCCTAAGCAGCCTTCTAGAAAACACAAAAGAGTTCAGCAATCCCAAATTACAAGGTTTGTAGCTGTACTGCAGGAGGGCAGTACAAAATGTAACCACAGGATGGCACCTTCATAAGATTCAGCTTTTATCTTCCTCCACCATCCATTTTAGTTGCTTTGTTCAGACAGGGCCCTGCAGGACTTTCCACTGACAGCTGGAATGCAGGGTTGATGGATGTTCGTTTGGGGTGAGGGGAGATGGGGGAGGGGGCCTCGAACACACGTGCCCTCAAATTCCTTACCTCATATATTGCAGTGAGGTCCCGAAAGAAGTTCTTCGCGCCGTTCAGCAGGGCTTCGTTCTCTGGACAAACCACCACATAGGCGATGTCCCTCTGAGATCCGTAGGGTTCCAGCATTAGCCTCTCCCAATATGGTAAGGCAAAAGGCGACAGCACCAAGAAGTCATAGTCGTGCCCCAACAAGAAAGTCGGAATGGGCAGTGGTTCAGGAGACTCATCGGTTCCTGGGAAAATTGAAAACATTTTTTTTTTAAATGTAGTTTTCTTCCCAGATGTCCTAATGGAACTCGAATATCACAGACTGAAGCTGCTATCCAACCCATTTCCAAGTATCTAATTCTAGGCCACCTCTCATACGGATTTCTTTGGGTTTTTATTTATTTATATCCCACCTGTATTATTGTTACAGATAACAATCGAGATGGCAAACATATCCAACAAGCTGTCCTCCTCTCATTTTCCCCACAACAGCCCTGTGAGGTGAGATGGGGTGAGAGTGAGTGAGTGACTGGCCCAAGGTCACTTGTCTGGTTTTCACGACTATGGCAGAACTCGAACTCACAGTCTCCTGCTTTCTAGTCCAGTCCTTTAATCACTACAGCAAACTGGTCCTCTTGACCAAATCTATGGACTAAGTTGACTCAACCCTCTTGGAGAATGGAAACAATACAATGAAAACTTACTAGTAAAACTAAATCTTTACTAGTAAAACTACTAGTTCTAGTAATGGAGTCAATGTCCAAGATTGCAAGGAGTTTTCTCTCCATAAGGGAGAGAATGAATATTTTTTGTTGCTGCTGTTGTTCAGCCACTAAGTCATCTCCAACTCTTCGCGATCCCATGAGTCACAGCACGCCGGGCCCCCTATCCTCCAGTTCACCCAAATTCCTGTTCATTGCACTGATGACATCTAACCATCTCCCCCTGTGCTCTCCCCTTCTCCTTTTGCCTTCCATCTTTCCCTATATCAGGGTCTTTTTCAATTAGTCCTCTCTCCTCATTTGGTGACCAAAGTATTTGAGCTTCAGCTCAACTTATTTCAACTGAATAAGTTGAATAAGTAACATTCAAGTGAATAATTAAGCAAGCTCAAAAAAGATCCCTCCTCACTCCTGTGAGTGGTATGTATCTTCCTCAATCTCATCTCTTCTTCTAGAGACTAAAACATATGTAGAACGGTTGGAGAATTTGGGTTTGCTTGTCTAGAGAAAAGAAGAACTAGGGGGGACATGATAGGAGTATTTTTCTAGTATTTTCCAAAAAACCAGAAGGCAAGACAAGTAACAATGGATGGAAACTAATCAAGGAGAAGCAGCAACCTGGTATTAAGGAGAAACGTCCTAACAGTGAGAACAATTAACCAGTGGAACAGCTTTTGCCTTCCAAAGTTGTGGGTGCTTCATCACTGGAGAATTTTAAGAAGAGACCGGTCAGTCACTTGACTGAAATGGTACAGGGTCTCCTGTTTGAGCAGGAGACTGGACTAGAAGACCTCCAAGGTCTCTTCCAGCGCTATTCAGAGTGCTTGACTTGATCATTTGAGGATTCTGCATAGGATCTTTAGCTGTTCCTAGCACTGAACAGAGAGCTCTAACATTGTAACTGGAATCTACTGGAGCCCCTCTCCCAGCTTAGGAGTCAGAGCCCCAGGTGCTCATACTCCCACAATATATATAATAAAGCTCAGTCACCCAAATCAAAACTCATAATGAATGCTGAAGTTTCAGATTCATACAGTTACCAGCAGAAGCAGAAGGAGTAAACTGCAAGGACACTAGATCGACCCACATACAAGGATGTCACGCAAATGCCATGACCAATCTGAATCTCGGCATCTGCAGCAAGTAGACAGGTCATGCCATTTGCCTGGTGTTGTCCTGTCCATGTCATTTGAAAAAAATAACACACACACACACCCTCCTTTACCTCCTCTGTGAACATCCATACTTACTGATTTGATTGCCCAAACTTCAAATTTCCCAAAATGTTTCAACAAGGCAATCTAGATTTACTTTTAGGCACAATGTTCCTTGTGGCTTGGATGTGATTAGTTATAAAAGGAGGGGAAATAAGAATTGAAAATGCCCATGATTTGCCGGAATGAAGCAGGCAATTATTTAGCGGCCAAACTAGGATTTGGCTACCTATGAAATAACATGGGTTACATTGTGTTCTGAGGTGGCAACACAACATTAGACCCATGGGCAATTCCTACAATGTATTTCTTCACATTTATATGCCTCTAATTCTCACAACCCTGGGCAATTTTTATGTCCAATATCTTGCCACAGTTCTGTAACTACCACTTAAACTATTTCCAGAATTATTCTTCTCAATAAATAAAAACTAAGCGTTTAAAATAGACACCCAGCACCCAATTGATTAAAGCAGGGGTCTCCAACCTTGGCAATTTTAGGACTTGTGGACTTTAACTCCCAGAATTTCCTAGTCAGCTATGAAGAATTCCATAAGTCTTAGTTGCCCAGATTGGAGACCACTGGATGAAAGAACTGCCATGTTCCAAAGACAACGTTTACCGTAAGAGCCTCGTCCAGCCATTTTATGAAACTGTTGCCACGTGAGGGGCCCTTGTACACCCCAAGATCGAACTGTTCGTTTTTTCTGAATGGCATCCTGAAGAACTGGTTGGAGCGAGAGCAGCATGCGAAGGACGTCCTGAGAACACTGCATGCTCACGTCTACAACTGGAAGAACAAAAGTTCATTCAGATGAATTGGGAAGCAGAGAATTGACCACTGCCTTTAATTGTTAACAGCCATGTTTCTAAAGGCCAGGCTTTGTAACTCAAGAAACAAAGGATGGGGGCTTTTGCAGTTTTAGACGTCAAGGAAGGAAAGAAGCAATAGCAATAGCAATTAGTCTTATATACCACTTCACAGTGCTTTACAGCACTCTCTAAGCAATTTACACAGTCAGCATGTTGTCCCCAACAATCTGGGTCCTCGTTTTACCGACTTCAGAAGGATGGAAGGCTGAGTCAACCTTGAGCCAGTGAGGATCGAACTGCTGACAGTCAGTAGAATTAGCCTGCAATCCTGCATTCTAACCACCGCACCACCACAGCGGAGGGAGGGAGGGAGGTAGTTTAGAGCTCAACATATCAGAGGCAGTTGGTTTCATTATCAAATAGTTCTTGTAATTTTTTCTGGAAGTTCACGAGAAATTGGCTTTCCTGTAACATAAACCACATAGAATTATAGGAAACAGACCTTGGCCTTTTTGTATGTGTTCAGATCCCTGGAGAGGGTTATCCTATCCCTCCTCAATCTATTTAAAGCTACCACACTGACACTGAACGAGGACCTATAGTGATGACCTTCTTCCAAAATTCTGTTTGTTTTCCACAAGTTGCAGCAGACTTAAGCCAGCAAACCCAAGATCATCCCGGATTGATAATAAAGCTTCTACAGCTTTCAAAACCTTCCCTGTGGAAATTTCCAGGATCAAAGCAGAATCTCCATGTTGAGCCTGCTACCTCATCACAGGAATTTCTTCCAATATTTTTTTTTAATTCCCAACTTCCCTTTAACTGTTGATTGGAGAGGGCAAGGATTGCTCTTAACATAGCATTTTGTATTGTCAGGCTTACATGAATTCTGAACAATAATGGCTATCAATTTAGTACATTGTTCAGACTGTGCTCATCAGAATCTATACAGTAGTCCTTGACTTACAACCACAATTGAGCACAGAATTTATGTTGCTAAGTGTAAAATTTCTTAAGTGAGTTTTATCCCATTTTACAAATTTTCTTGCCTCATTTGTTAAGAGAATTACTGCAGTTGTTAAATTAGTAATACAGATGTTAAGTGAATTTGGCTTCCCCCTTGACTTTGCTTGTGAGAAGGTTACAAAAGGGGATCACTTTTGACTCCAGGACACACTGCAATTGCCATAAATATGAACCAGTTGCCAAGCAACCAAATGTAAATCATGTGACCCTGGGGATGTTGCAACAGTCATAAGTGTGAAAAATGGTCATAAGCCAATTTTTTCAGTTCTATTGTAACTTCAAACGGTCACTAAACAAACTGTTGTAGGTTGAGGGCTACCTGTCTAGGATTTATGCCAGGGATGAAAGTTGTCACAGTTGCTCATCCCGGATCTATACAAACTAAGGTCTGACAAGTTCCTTAAAGTTGCTAAGGAGGGCAAAATTCACTAAACAGTTCCGCTTAGCAATAGAAATTTTGAGCTAAATTGAGGTCGCAAGTCAAGGACTACCTGTAGCCTACAGGGTTTTTTCAGCCAGCTCTGTAGGCTAAACAATTCTAACATTGCTGAACCTGACTAGAATTGTATATGAAGTGGCAACTTCCCAGCGAGGTGACACAGAAGACTATAATTGTTCAGGGTTGTGTTGATGACACAGAGGCTGCAGAATGCAACTGCTAAAATTGCTGGTGAGGCCATCAGTAGCAAATCACACCTCTATTTTACTCCAGGTGTTCATAGTTTCTTTTTCTGGCTTGCTATGCAGTTTAGAGATAGTATCAGCTTGCATTTTGTTTTTAATCCAGATTGTTTTTATTAAGTTTTAACTTTATTGTTCCATATTGATTTTATCACACTCCAAGAATTACTTAGGGCTGTTTATAAATATTTTATTAGATATATATCTCAATGTTCATTCAGGAACTTAAGGTAGCATACATAACACTTTCCCACATTTTCCCACAACAACAGCTTCAGGAGCTAAACTGGGTTGAGAGAGAAAGGGCCTATAGTTTCTCTGACTGGGGATGGATTTAAACCAGGTCTCCCCAGTGTTGGTAATGCTTTAGAAAACCAGACCAGCTTCCTATTTAAAAGTAAATCTTATAAAACAATATGAAAAAAAAATGATTTCACATCTACCTAAACCTTTTTTACCTCTCCTACTACAGCTGTTAAAAGTTCTTCATATAAAGGCAGTCCTCCAGTTACAACCTAAATTGAGCCCGGTGACTATGGTTGTAACTCAAAATGGTTATAAAGCAGGTCAGCATGTGACTGGACCTGATTTTATGACCTCATCCCCACTGGTCACTAAGCAAACCTCACAGTTGTTTGTGGCGAAACCATTACAAATTGCATTTATGTGACGGTGGGGTGCTGCAAACGTTCACTGATACAGGCCAGTGCCGAGACCCCAAAATGCAGTCACATGACTGCCGGAGGGGAGGTGTATGTGATAACTTTGAAACTGGGTTGTAAGTCCCTTTTGGGGGGTCCGTTGTAACTTGAAATTGTCATTAAACTACTGGTTTAACTAATACTGCTACAAACTACTAAGTTGAGGGATTACCTGTACTTCATAGTAGGTTTCCTGCTGTTTTTATCTCTATATTCACCTAAAAGCAAAATCCTTAAAAGTCTGAAGCGTGGTGAACAGATCAGTATTTCTCAACCATGGCAACCTGAAGACGTGTGGACTTCAACGTCCAGCATTCCCCAGCCAGCCATGTTAGGGAATTCTGGGAGCTGGTTTGCAGATCTTTAAATTGCAAGATTAAGAAACATAGTTCTAGGTCAGTAATGGCTAACCTTTTAGGCACTGAGTGCCCGGACAAGTCGCAGCTAATGAATCGCGGCTTGTGACATCATCACCTGGCCACGCAACTCTTTCTGAGCATGTGCATGGCCCCGTGACATCATCGCTTGGCACCGCTGCTCTCTTTCTGAGCATGCTCAGCTCTGAGGCGATGCTAGGGCAACTTGGCTCGCGTGCCAACAGAGAAGTCTCTGCATGCCTGCTGTGGCACGCGTACCATAGGTTCGCCATCACTGTCCTAGGTAATTAGGACAGATAAGCAAGAACATTTGTAGCTCGGGATTAAACTGTGAGGTTCTTGGTGCTCTCTGAGCTTGGCTGTCTTCTTGCTGACATTTCATTACCAAACTAGGCAACGTCATCAGTCCAAATTCTTATCGCTTTGCTTTTTCTTGTCAATCAACTATTCACTTGTAAGTCCACATTTTACAGGGGATTAAACACATTCTTTTATTCTAATCGGCAAACTGAGGCACTTACCATTTCGTTTCGACCAGTGATGCAAGCAAGTACTTTTCACAAGCGCCTCGTCCACCTTCCCGCCTGACATGTTGTCCATGAACTGGCGCCCATGTTCCAATGCGAGATAGCAATCATAGCAGCAGTCTCTTTCCTCAGCACGCACCAGATTGGCAACAGCGGCGACTTTGGGCAAGGGGTCTTGATCTGCTGCTCCGAACGGCGAAAACAAGTTGGTGCACTGGTCTTGGAGTAAAAGTATCAGCTCGTCAGGAAGCCGGTCCGGTTCCTTCAAGCTTCCGCTGTGCTCGACGGAAGCAGTGCGAAGGGCCTCAAAGCGCTTCTCTGCTTCTTTGCCACATTCCGAATTGCGGCCTAAGATGTCCAATTCATCTTCAAGGAACAATCCCGAGCTGTTGCCAAATTTCCGGTTCATAACTGCACTGAATCCACAAGTACACCTGTACTGAGCTTCCTGGGTTGGGTCTGGAATGTAAACGCCAACGTCAGCACCTTTGATGTTCATGTTGCAAACACAGATGCAACAGCTGTCAAAGTTACAGTCTTTGAAGAGATTCATCACCGATTCGGACAGAATGAGGGTCACGTAGAGGCTATGCGCCTCGGGAATGGAAGGGACGGTCGCCGGCTCGACGGAATTCAAGGGTCTGCAGGTTGACGGCGTGGAGGCTGGCGAGTACAAATCGGAATTCTCGTACTTGACAGAGCCTTGAGCGCTTGCTGGCCCACCCGCCCCGCGGGGAGTCCGAGGCGTCCTTGGAGTCCGAGGAGTTGGGAAGCGAGGGGTGGAAGGGGAAGGAAGGATCCCAGGGCCGCTGTTGCTCGGGGGGGCACTGCTGGGGGGCATACCAAAAGGGGTATGTGTCTGTGGAGTGTAGGCTGGGCCATACTCTTGATCGATGGTGCTCCCATCCCTAGAGAAGGAAGAGGAAAGCTTTAATTCAAGATTTTTCAAACAGTATGCATTAGAGCAGGGGTCCTCAACCCCCAGTCCGTAGACCAGCACCGGTCCGCAGCATGCCAGCATCTGGCCCCATTCGCGGGATGCAGGCAGTGCACAAAACCAGGCCCCCTCCGATCCGCAGAAAAACCTTTCTCCATGGAACCAGTTTCTGGTGCCCAAAAGGTTGGGAGTCACTACATTAGAGACAATGGGTCATGTAATAGTCAAAGCATAATTATAAAGAGTATACAGAGGTAGTCCTTGACTTATGACTGTCATGAATCCTGTCGAGTACAGGAGGCCTGGTGGCGCAGTGGTTAGAATATAGTATAGGTAGCTCTCAACTTGCGACCACAATTGATCCCAACATTTTAGTGGTTAAGTCAGACATTTGTTAAGTGTATTTTGCCCCATTTTACAACTTTACATGCCACGATTGTTAAGCAAATCGCTGCAGTTGACCACTTAGTAACCCAGTTGTTAAATGAACCTGGCTTTCCTCATTGACTTGGCTTGTGAGTAGGTTGCAAAAGGGGATCACATGACCTTTTGGACACAACAACGGTCGTAATTATGAACCAGCTGCCAAGCGTCTGAATTTTGATCACGTGATCATGGGGATGGGGCAAAGACTGTAACTGAAAAACAGTCATATGTCACATTTTTTCAGTGGCATTATAACTTTGAAGAGTCACTAAACAAGAACTACCTGTATTGCAGGCTAACTCTACCCACAGCCTAGAGTTTGATCCTGATGGGGCTTGTGATTGGTAAAATGAGGATCCAGATTGTTGGGGGCAATAAGAAAACACATTGTAAACTGCCCAGAGAGTACTGTAAAGCAGGGGTACCAACCCCTTGTCCAGCATGCCAGCAACTGGATTGTGCAAACAAGTAAAGTCCCATTTGTGGAATACAGGCAGCATTGAAAACCACATCCCCTCCGGTCTGTGGAAAAACCTTTCTCCAGGGAACTGGTCCCTGCTGCTCAAAAGGTTGGGGGGGATCCCTGCTGTAAAGTACTATGTATGTGTAAGTACTGTCACTTTAATTTGTGATGATCATAAAATGGGTTACTATGTGACTGGATCCGATTTTATGACTCTTTTTGAGGTCATTAAGCCAATGCCATGATCATTAAGTGAAACCATTGTTCGTTATGGGGCATTTTTTTTTTTGTCAGAAACTGGAAACAAACACTGGTTTTTAGCAAAGATGTTTAAATAATAGTCGCATGACCATGGGATGCTGTTAATGGCTGCAAATGCAGGTTGGCTGCGAGTATGACTGTTCGTAAATCGAGGACTACCTGTAAGCAGCAATGAGATGAAAGCAACAAACGATTTCACACCTCCTGGATGTATTAAATTTGCTTAATATATGCATTTGCCATTAGTTTTTTCTCAGTTGTCCCTAATTTTACAGGAATGCTATATTTTTAGTGCTTTGTGCACTACTTTGATAAGAGAAAAATGCTATTGTTGATTGTTGCTGTGAAAAAGAAGCAATCATTCTCAAACATTGATTGGAGACCTCATAATTTATTAAGGAACTTTTTCAATGGAATAGAACACTTACAAACATTTTTTTCCTATAAATAAAACAGAAAAAGACTGCAACACACAAACACACACTCCACATATCCAGCCCTATCAGATTGTCAGAAATATAGAGGAATTCCTGTTTTGTATTTACTCTTAATATTCTTCATGGCTTATTAAAATTAATTTGATAGTATTAAGCATCCCCAAGATACCATTATACTGGAGTCAAATTGTACATCTATTAAATAGTCTTTTTAATAACAGTGTTTAAATGGAGAAGAAAAAGGAAGCAATATTAAAATATAGTTTAACACACTATAAATGTGAATTCTTTAGAGAATATACTTTCCAAGTGTCTTATCACTTGAAAACTGTTCAGTAAACAAACAAACATAAGACCTGTTTAAATGCATTTGAATTCAGTAAAACATAGCCATACTCTTGGATCAATATGTTTATCAGAAGATGGGAAATCTTTCCTTAAACTCGAGGAAATCCTTTTATTATTTAATCACAAGGAAACACTTACCCCTCTTTAATGAATGGTATTGTGGGTCCTGACGGAAGCAAATCCAGCTTGCCAACAGTCCAGCTCTGCCGATAAACACACTCTTCCGGCAGTTTGATGGCAGGGAGACACTGGCTTGGGAGAGTCTTCAATGGTGCAAACATGGAACATCCCATGAAAGCTTGACTGTTCTCAGGCTTATAAACATAGGAATAATCCTGAAACACATGCCAGGAGGAGCATTAAAAAAGAGCTATAGGTGAGAAATTTAAAAAGAAAGCCTCACAGATTTAAATTTTAAATGTTAGTCTATTTAAAAGATAGGTTGTCTCATCCTGCATAGGAAGCAGAAGCAGAATCAAAATTCATACATTCATAGTGAGTTTGAATATATAAATATAATTACCATCATTTGTATTTATATGCATAATCATGATCATTTGTATATATAGGCATAATCAATTGTGTATAAAAGCATAATATACATTCATAGTCTTAAAGTACGTAATATTCATCATATCATGTTATAAAGTACAGACATCATGTCACGAAAAACAATTCCTTTGTCACAAAGGACACCCTCCGCACTAACACTGTCCTGTGAAGAAACTGTACTTATGTCGACATTTTGGTTTGCAATGCTCTGTAGCGTCGTTCAGAGGAAAGAAGTTCGAACAGATTATGTCCAGGGTGAGGGGTCCATAATTATTTTCCCCGCTCTTTTTTTGGATTGTTCAGTGTACAGATCTTCAATGAAGGGGAGTTTTGTAACAATTATCTTTTCCTCAGTTCTAATTATTCTTTGAAGCCTATGTTTATCTTGTTTTGTTGCATTGTCAAACGAGACAGTTATTGAGGTGCAGATTATGGACTCAATGATTCCTCTGTAGAACTGAGTCAGCAGTTCCTTGAGTAGTCTGAGTTTTCTGAATTGTCTGGAAAAGAACATTCTTTGTTCAGCTCTTTTAATGACATCTTTGATGTTGGCTGACCATCTTGAGATATTACAGGGTCCAGAAATTTGAGAACTCTATGGTTGATACAGTGTTGTTTGATATTGTGAGAAGAGATAGTATAGACTAGTTTCTTCTAAAATCAACTATCATTTCCACTTTTTTGTGTGAGTTCAATTTTAGGTTGTTCTTTTCACACCACAAAGCTAGTTGTTCAATTTCTTGTCTACAGGCAGATTCATTGTTGTCTCAAATGAGGCCCATCACTGTTGTATCATCTGCAAATTTTAGTATTTTGACAGACAGGTCTTTTGAGGTGTAGTCATTGGTGTATAAGGAGAAGAGAAATGAAGAGAACACACAGCCTTGAGGAGCACCTGTGCTGATTGTACAGGTGTTTGATATTATTTTATTATTTTGTCTAGCTTGTTTGCTTGACTTGCTTCACCTGCTGCTTCCTATCAAAGGTTAGTTGTTGAAATAATTGTGGTGAAATATGGGGCAAAATGTTTCACCTTTAATCACATTTTCCTGCACATTGTTTTTTTACCATGAAAGTATGCAGCTTTTCAGAACATCCAGTCAACGTCGAGGAGCCATAGACTGAAGAATTTGGAGCTCTGGCTTTGAAGTCTGATTTTTTACTATTTGGGAACCCTAAGGGGTCTAAAGTTCGCCTCATAGAGGCAACGAAGTAGAAGGGGCTTTTTGCAAGCCCGAACCAGATGGCTGTCAGCTCAAGTAAACTGGGATTCCCTTCAAACAAACAGAAGAAAAACTGCCTGTTTACAAGCAGTCTAAGTCTCCAATGAACAAATAAAGAAGAGGAACTGCAGCACTGCCACAGGACAGCCAAGCTAATAACAAAAACATGCTGAAAGTTGGGTGAACAAAATCTCAAATTGCACTGATGGAATTTGATGGAAGAAAGAAATTCCAAAAATAAAATCTTCCAAAAGAAAGGGGGGGGAATGGCGAGATACTATATAACTGGAAGAAGAAAGTTTTAAGGAAGGCCAAAAATATATTAATAAAAGATGGAGAGTGATTTTATTTTATTATTTTATTTATTTTTATTTTTAATTTTTTTATAATAAAACATAGTAAATATTTCAACATAAACCAGCCTTCTGAGTTTCACCAATCTCTGAAATATCAAATATGTTATTAATCTTTTCTAATACATTTTGATTCCTACTCCTTCATTCTTCGTTCAAGCCATATATAAAATAAGTTCCAACTTTGAAAATAATCTGAATCTTCTTTTACTTTTATAGTAAATCTTTCCATTTCTGCACAGTCTATATTTTTAAATCATCAAAATATTTTTCTTCGATTTTATAGGTATTGTTTGAAGTAAAAATAATATTTTTGGTAAAATATTCATTTTTACTGTAGCAATCCTCTCTAAAAGTGACAGCTGGAAATTCTTCCATCTTTCTAAATCTAGTTTTATTTGATTCAATATTTTAATATAGTTATCTTGTTTCAAAGTTGAACATCTTGCTGTTATATAAATTCCTAGATATTTTATTTTTTAATATTTGTAAATCTATTTTTTCTGATAACTGTCTCCTTCATTTCTCTGTAAGATTTTTAACTCTCCCTTTAGTTTATTCTATGTTTATTTTCAGTTCTGCTACATCCCCATATTCTTCTATTTCTTTCAATAATTTTGGAATTGTCTGTACTGGTTCTTCTAAATACCAAATCATCTGCAAATACTTGTAATTTAAATATTTCCCCTCTTATTCTTAATCCCTCAATATCTGCATCTTGTCTTATATTTCAATTTAATATTTCTAACATTAAAATAAATAATAATGGTTATAAAGGACATTCTTGGTTTGTACCTTTCTTTATGGTGGTAAAATCGAATGTTATACTGACTTTGATATGGTAAAAAAGGTTAACTATTGGGGGGGGGAAGTAGAAAGAGAGAAAGAAAGAGATATTTAATGGCGGGAATTAACATTACAATGACTATAGATTATGCAATACAACTTCTGGATAAACTGATACAGAGACTGCATAAAAAAGAAGAGGAAAGCAGGAGAGAATGATTTTAATCAATATGAGAAAAACCCCGTTAACCCCCAAAAAAGTATGCAGCTTTTCAAAATTGGAAATGATTTAGTTCATCAATTCATCCGTCTTAATTTATTTTTTATGCATTATATGGGGTGAGGGGTTTTTTGCAGGTTTTTTTTCTTTTAATTACACAGCTAGGTAATATGGTGCGCCACAAAGTTAAATTTAAAGAGCATTCTAAAGAGCATTACTGGTTCTGTACCTCTTGTCATGTAACCCTTTAATATTGATCCTTTAATTATCATCCTCATGGCAATTTTGTACAGCAAACTCCTTAATGATTGTCTACTGCAGATTAAAACTTTTGCCATGATAAAATGAAGATGGAGAATATTGGTGGACATTTATTGTACCTCACAGTGTTGTATTCTTCCTGAAATTCATAGACAATATTAAGAAGAATTGCTCTCCTGAACTCATTGGTTTGTTCTCAGATACTCTGTGGGTTCTCGGAGAGCTCTTAGTGCCCCAACAGAATTAGAGTTTGAAACTTATCCTTGGAATTTAAGAAGAAAAATCCATCCCAATGTAAGTTCCGATAAACACTTGTTGGATAAGGAAATGACATGGTCCAGCCCATGAGATGAGATCACCAAAACAAAAATCTGAGAAATAGTCTTTTTTTAGGAATCATGTGAGATTGGTATTTCATGAACTGTTGTTGTTGTCATCGCTGGAAAGGGCAAGAATAGGATTCAGAGGCAGATTTCTTTGACCTTCAAGAAAGGAAATTGAACCTTAAAGAAAGGAAATTGAGAGATTTATAGGAAGAGCCTGGTGCTAGGCATATTTATTCACCACAATGAAATTATTTTTAAAGAATGATGAAAGCCTTGTGTTATTACCAATCAGATTAAAAGTACAAGCCAAGTGATCCTTAGATCTCAAATAAGCCAAGCTAATTGAAATGGTTCACATAAACTTCAGGACTTTTGAAACTCAGATCATTTTTAGCAAAGGAGACAATCAGTGATGGAGAGAAAGAAATAACAAGCTTTCAAGGTGAAAGGACACAGAAATATTGCTGTGGGTCAAGGAATGTGGTCAGATTTATTTATTTATCTTTATAATATTACTGAAGTCTAGATTATTTTTGCAATAAACAAAGGAATATTTTTAATCTCCATGTTTGCACAAGTTTATAAATAATACAAAGCTAGGTAGGATAGTTCAACATCTGTTTATTTATTGAAGAGATACATTCTCCTTTATATTTAGACAGCACACAAATTATATTTAAAGTAAAAAATAAACATGATATAAACTGGCTTATTTTATTTTATTATAAAATAAAAATATAACAAAAATATAAAAAAGGATTTAAGGAACTATAGCTGGCTATTTTCTGCCTTTCTTTCTTTGTGGGAAAGACCATGGGCCAGACCACCATCAAAGATTTTGACATTATTTTTGTGGGAAATGGCAATTCTTCAGATACCTGAACCCATTGATCTAATATAAATGATCACATTGTTACATTTTTACAAACATCTTGAGTTGAATCTGAAAATGGAATGAATGACAGTGTAAAGAAAGGATCCCTGCACCAAGAGAAGACTCATCTGCTCCACTGGCTAGAAAGACACCCTGACATTTTATAGTTGTCTATACAGATGCTATTGTTTCTGCAGCAGGCAAAATCACTTCAAACAAGTTTTGTTTTCCTCTCAGATACAAAGTAAAGTGCCATTCACAGGTTACCACTTCACTGAATAGGTGTTTACATTCGGTCTCCTACCATACAATCAGTGATTAAGGTCCTGGCCTAGAAATCAGGAGGTTATATGCTCTGTATCATCCTTAGGCATGAAAGTGTGGCCACGTGAGTTTGGGCCAGTCACTCTCTCTCAGCCCAATATGAGACAGAATTGCTCAGTATGTTCACCTCTTGAATTGAGGCACACTTTACACACAAACACATACAGATAAAAATATAAAAATAATTAGAGGGTAATTTTGTAATATCCCTCGAGTGTTCAACACTCTCATGGCTTACAGAACTGGAAAGGAATTTTTACGTAGCAAATAAAATGGCATCGAATAATGGTTTGATTTTGCTTTTCTTGTAATAGCAAGGTTGCTTCTTTGTTGAATGACTTGTTACATAATATTAGGCATGCATTATACGCATATATTAGACATACATCAAGTTCTTTTCATTGGTTGTACATTTCCATCTATCTGAATAGGAGATGTACATAAATGTCAGTTGTTCAAGGAAAACCAGGTCAGATAACAGACACAAGAAGAAATACTAAAATTTTACTTTTAGTATTATACCAGGATCTTGGCATTCTAACAATGTTCTTCCTTCCCTGGCTGTTATACCCCTTCATAGTAGTGTTCCAATAACACACATAAATTCATAAGGGAAGATGTTTGTATTTTGATGTTCTACCAAGCATTTAATCATTTGTGTCATTCATGGAGCCTTGGTGTTTCAGATGTATTCCCATCCTGGCCATAGTTAAGTATTCTACTTTCTGATATTTAACTGAAAAAACGCAAAGAAGAAAAAAATCTTCATAAACTAGGCTGAAAATGGTGAATTGGTTTTGAATAATATTCCATGCCTCAATGTAACAATAACGATACAAAATTACTGGTTCTACAAATTATACAAATCCACGATATTTAGGACCTTTCAATGTATGTCCTACTAACTTTCACTAAAGTTCTTGGCAATATCAGTTCTGCTACTGAAGCACTAAAGAAAAGGACAACTTGCCCTGGGCTGTATGAAATATGAAATATGAAATTAAATATGAAATTATTCTCACAAATTTTACCAAAGAGTGGTTAGTTTTTAATCTTCTCATTTTGAGAAAGAGGTAGCATCTATATTTGTCAATATAAAGTGGAATAATAAAACTGCACTGATACAAAGAGCAAGAGGCAATAAATCACTTCCCTAGAGAAGTTCATAAAAACTAGCAACAATGTACTTGTTGGCACACTTGAAAGAAATTGAGTTATCAAAACACTGGGTGCCAACACAATTTTAGCCTAATCTTGCATTTTCGGACAGCGAGGCGAGGAAGCAGGAGACTTGGGAAGCTCCCGAGCTGAACTACTTGACAGCTCGTAGACCGGGACGTCTTCAAACCAGTTCTGAACCCTAAATTGTCCCAGGGAGGCAATGAAGAAGAGGGGGTGTTCTGTGGTCTTAGGGAAGATGGTGACCACCCTGAGACTGAAAAGGAACCCCTCAGAAGATCTACAAAACTGGTTGCGGAAGCGCAGCATTCAGCTCAGACGAGCTGAGAAGCAAAAATGAAGTGGTTTGAAAGAGGCACGACATTGACAAATAGCCACCTGGGTGAGTTTTAAAGTTCCTACTGATTAAATAGAAGATTTAAAAATAAATAATTACCTGGGGGGGGGAAGGCAACTGAATATATTAACTATATAATATTAACTATATACTATAATATTAACTATATAAAGTACTAGCTTTTTGTACTCAAGCTCCACTACGGAGATTCTTTCTTTCTTTCTTTCTTTCTTTCTTTCTTTCTTTCTTTCTTTCTTTCTTTCTTTCTTTCTTTCTTTCTT
>JANHFO010009503.1:23630-35670 GCA_032468095.1 Pareas carinatus | reverse complement strand
CATGGACCACCAACTTGGCCCCGGCCAATCTCCTGGCAGCCGCTGATGGCTCCCCCGCGGCCATAGACTCACCGTTGACATCTTCAGGGAGCTTCCTGCTCACCACCAGGTTCAGCCCGCATGCCGGATATACGTAAGCCCCGGGCCACCAGTTTGACACCTATGGCTTATCTGCATTTACAGAATTTTAACTATCCTTAAGCAACTAATATCTAAACAGTCCATGGTTTTTAAGAACTTACTTTTTAAAATATTTTAACAGTGCGCTTGGAAGCAGTTCAATAGGTAAGTCTCATGCACTCAAAAAAACTCCATGCAAAACTGCTTTTTCTCTGTAGTGATTCTGCATTTTAAAAAATAATTTTATGCTGTAGATTTAAAGATACAGGATGTTTTTAGGCTTCTATCCTCCTGGATAGGAGAGGAAAGAGAGGCAGTTTGGTCTAGTGGTTAAGACACCAGGCTAGAAACCAGGATACTGTGAGTTCTAGTCCCACCTTAGGCATGCAAGCTGGCTGGGTGACTTTAGGGCCAATCACGGGGAGACAATGAGTTCTAATTCTGCCTTAGATATGAAAGTCAGCTGAGTGATTTTGAATCAATCACATTCTCAGCCCAACACATTACACAGGGTTCTTGTTGTGCGGAAGATAGGAGAAAGAATTACAAAGTGAGTTTACTGCCTTCAGTTATTTATAAAAATAATAAAGGCGGGATTAAGAAAAATCTAAGAGAGACTCAAGCTCATACAACTTCAGCATGCAGAGCAAATCCATTTTACAGCAAAGAAATTACATTTTAACCAGAAGTTCAAACTTACAAAGTGAGAAGAGAACAACAACAAAAAGAGATGTCCTTGGCATTTCAAGGGAAAAGTGATTAGGAAGCAAGCATTAGATAGCCTTTGGCCAAGAAAAAGGAGTGGCATCTCAATCAAGTTCACATGTTCCCTCACAAATCTAAAGTCCTAAAACAACATGGAACAAAAATATTCAAAGGATCACTTCCTGGAAGTTCCTTAAGAACCTCCCCTGACCAACATCAGCTTGATATCAGCATAACTCTTAAAGTTAGGAGATTAACCCTGTACTCAAACTGGCAACTGCAATTACAGGTAGTCCATGACTTACAACAGTTTGTTTAGTGTGTGCTCAAATTTACAACAGCATTGAAAAAAGTGACATGACCATTTTTCTCACTTAAAGTCATTGCAGTATTTCCCAGGGTCACATGATCAAAATCAGCCACTTGAGAACTGACTCATATTTGTGACGGTTGCAGTGTCCTGGAGTCATGGGATCACCTTTTGCCATCTTCTGACAAGCAAAGTCCACAGGGAAGCCAGATTCACTTAACAACCATGTTACTAACTGAACAAATCCAGTGATTCACTTAACAACCGCAGCAAGAAAGGTCATAAATTGAGACAAAAT
This sequence comes from Pareas carinatus, assembly GCA_032468095.1. Classification (NCBI taxonomy): domain Eukaryota; kingdom Metazoa; phylum Chordata; class Lepidosauria; order Squamata; family Pareidae; genus Pareas; species Pareas carinatus. The sequence goes on along the minus strand of JANHFO010009503.1, from coordinate 34,237 downwards.
TAGCAATTGTCTCGCTTAGAAACTTTGGGTTCATTGTGGTCATAAATCAAGGACTACCTGTAATAGTGAGCTGGTCTGTTTTTTATATAGGACCTGTAAAAGGTGTTTAATTTATTTCCATATCCAGAGTTGGAAAGGCCTGTTTTGATTTTGGATTAAGACAGAAGAGAGAAGTTACTGATCAAAATATCAGAAAATCAAAGCAATTCTCTACTGTTTTCAGCTATTAATATTCTCATTTCGTTGCAATTTTTTGGTATGTGTTGTATAAAGATGAAGGGAGCAAAAGACTAATTAAAGCAGATGCTGAGTGGAACGCTCTTTCTGTCTTTTTATGCCTGTTGCCTGATGCCTTCACTCAGAGCTATATACCTGCTGTTTTCCATTACACTGCATTCCAGGTTAAAAGGCAGAATTATCTAAGACAGAATCTGAACTGTAGTTTAAGTGAATTCCACTTCAGCATTGTCCAATAAATATCCTTGCTTTCTGAAAATGCCCCCTTGTGCAGTCGGCTTTCTAACTTTATTTACTTTTTGTTCAGAACTGCAATTGCAATACAGCATTATTTGAATGCTGTCATAGGTTATCTAGCCATCTCTGTATAGCATATTCCTTTACCATCATCTGAATATGTAAGGCAAAGGTAGTTTCAAATGGTATTCGTAAAATTAAGACAATGATTCTGCAAAAATGTCAGCAACTTAAACTTAATACACATATTCTACAGAATCCATAATCACAGGATGCTAAAATGGCCATCAATCTGGCTGTTTCAAAAGAGAGATTACACAAAGGCCTAAAGGAAAAGGTATTTAACCATCACAATAGCTATAATCTCTGAGGAATATATATAAAGGGGTGAAATTGTGTTTCTTTTTTTTGTATGGATTCCTCTCTGTCTATGGCTACAGAATTCTAGTTGAGATGGATCTTTGTTATGATCAAATGATGCTCTTCCCTAGATTCTAATGTACACTTAGTCCTTTACCTACAACTATTTGTTTAGCGACCTTTCAATGGCACTGAAAAAAGTGACTTACAACCAATCCTTGCACTCATTACAGCATTCCCACAGTCATAGGAGAAAAATTCTAGTGCTTGGCAACCAACATCGAGTTACGATGTTTGTAGTGTCCTGGGTTCATGTGATCACTATTTGCGACCTTTCCAGTCAGCTTCCAACAAGCAAAGTCAATGGAAGAAGCTGGATTCCCTTAAAGACTGCATGATTCACTTAACTACTCCTTCTTTTTATGGTCATAAAATCGGGCATGACTCACTTAACAATCAATTTGCTTAGCAATGGAAATTCTGGTCCCAATTTTGGTCATAAGTCAAGGACTACCTGTCCCTATATTGACTCTCCATTTGTCATATAGTTCGTTTATTGTATCAGTTCAGATTCTTTCATCTGCTAACTTCCAAACTATGAATAGATATAGATTGTTTTTAAAGAACTCTGCATAGTTATCTCACTGGCAATGCTAGATGCTTAATATTTGTGGTACCTATAAAATAATTCATTTTAAATTTATTTTAAAAAGTCTCTTCTTAACTGAATACACTTATTGTTTCTCCGCTAGAGACAACTTTCTTGTGTATCTTACCACACGTAGCCATATAAAATATTATATTCTTATTCCCATTCTTTTTAAAATAGAGAGCCCATTTAATCAATACTTTATTGTGAAAAAATCTTAAGCCATCTAAAACTAGAAACAAACTGCATGTAATTTCAGAAATGAAATTATATAAAACAACTATTATGCACAAGCAGCACTTAACCCTGCCAAATTAAACTACACTGAGGAATGCCACATGAAAATTAGTTAAGAATTCATTGTGAAGAAAATCATAGCTATGTGTTTCTTTGCCAGGTTAATATCAGTGCAGGCTGTAACTGAATTTTCATAAAACACTATAATTGGCATTATTAACATCTTCTGAAATAAAAAGCGTACATGCCACAATTTTTTAATATTGAGCAAGAGAACTCATGGATAAAACCTGTTTCATATTTCTCATAGTTATCATTTTGCCATACTCACACAAAAAACTCTTAGGAGCCCATCTTAAAATACAGAACAAACATCAGGAACTAACAGTCAATGAACATTCAGCAGCATACATATAAGTTTCTGCTGCACAATTTACAGTAAGAATTATGGGAATGGATACTCTAACAAAATAATTAACAGAATAATAAAGTTGGAAAGGACGTTGGAGGTCTTCTAGTCTAACCCCCTGCTAAGCAGGAGACTATACCATTTCAGACAAATGGTTGTCCAATCTCTTCTTAAAAACCTGCAGTGTTGGAGCATCTACGTCTGAATGCACTGAATGAAATAATTGAATAAATTTCCGTCAGGAACATTCTAAAGGCATGCGGAACAGCCCATTTTCAAAGTACAAATGACACCAAGAACTCCACAAATTACCCTCTGCATTTTCCAAACAAAAAAAAAATACACTGAACAGATGCAAAAATCCATAAACTCAATTTACAATACAATACAATATAAATTTACAATTTACAACTCAATTTACTTTAAAACAAAGCCAGTGAAAATCATATGTGTACAATGGAAGACAAGTAAGTGCCTATGTTTCTAAATTTAAAAGTAACGGTTATATATTTATATTTTCTCAGTTAAATCATAAAACAGTGAATAAGCTCTCAAATTGCTTTGGACTTACAGTCAATTCTAATGAACTGTTCAATCGCATTATGACCTTTTCCACTAATTTTTTAATGGACCAATATAGCTACATGCCATTATTGTCATGTTTCCAAAAAGTATTTTAATAAAAAATATTTGCATGGCATTTATTTGCAGCTCTTCTCTGGGACAGCTATAACTCTGAGTTGACAGTGGTCAAGGTAAAGGATACAAAAACAACTCTGCCATTAGTGATATCAGCACAAGCAAAAATTAAAGGAAGATTTTATGCAGGAATAGGTGTAGAAGCAAAGTTTCTTTCATGAAGTTGCAAACATACGAAAATCAGTTCTATCATCATGTAATATCTGCACTGAAATGAAAAATCAGTTCACCACTTCCTATTTCCTATTTACAGATAGTCCTCAGCTTGTGAGTCAGCTTTGCCCTATTTTATGACTGTTCTTGCCATGGTTCTTAAATTAATCACTGCAGTTGTTAAATTAGTAACACAGTTAAGTGAAACTAGCTTTCCCATCGACTTTGCTTATCAAAAGGTCACAAAAGGTGATCACATGATCCTGGGACAATGCAATCATCATAAATAAGAGTCAGTTGTCAAGCGTCTTAATTTTGATTATGTGACCATGGGAGAATGCTGCAGCAGCCGTAAGTGTGAAAAACGGTCATATGTCACTTTTTTCTGTGCTGTTGTAACTTCAGTCAGTCACTAAATGAATCGTTGTAAGTCGAGAACTACCTGTATTTCATACATACACACACACACACACACACACAGTAAAAAGGGTACAGAGAGAAAGAATATAGAGGAAAAAATATCACTTTACCTTTTATTGATAGGTTTTTCATCTTTCTCATAAGGTTTCACAAACCACTTCCCAATGCGGACAAAGTTCCGGTTCATCAAACATCTTTCCACCAGGTTGTGAATTGCTTTGAAGAGCAGAGTTCGACATTCATAGGACAGCCCATTTTCCCATACACCGTCTTCCTCATCTGTAGGGATTTTAAAAAATCTATATTAATATCCAGCTTTCACAGAAGCTAAGAGTGGTGCAAGCATGACTAAGGGCAATGAATATTACTTGTGTGAGAGATGTCCTAATAGCTTATGTTTAAATTGTACACATAGGCCACCTGAAATATAAATACATGAAGAATTCTTCTATGGTCTTGTGATTGGCAGCAAAATCTCCACAGTTTCAGAACAGACATCTTTTCCGGATCTTGAACAAAAATAATCTTTTTATCTAAGCAGATGTATCAGGGATTTGCTACTTCAGTGAAGTATGAACACATCTCTTCTTCTCAGCCACTGTTAAATTTTAATCTACAAGATCTTTGAGACAAAGACTCAAGCTTTTCTTCATTGTTACAACTGGTCCTCGATTTATGGTCACAATTTCCATTGCTGTGCAAGACATGTCTGATTTTTATTACCTGTTTTACCGCGGTTTAATATACAGGAATGTATTAATTTGTTTAACGATTGCTCTATGACCACTATCTTTATTGGAGACAAATACCTTGGTATGTTTAACCACCATGCCACTAAAGTATGATATGGACACTGTTGCTGTTTGCTTAATGACCACCAAATTCGCTAAATGACTGTCACAAAAAAAGACATGGATTCAGGTACAGCCATCTGGGTGCCTTAAAGTTGTGACTGTAATGACTTAAAATAAAAAATTTCACACTCCATTATGATCATAGGTCATGGACTTTCTGTATTATAGCTTATTTTTTAATACAGAGGCTCTCTTGACACATTACTATTTATGAATTCATAGGTTGAAAATAACAAGCACATTCAACAAAACAATCATAAGTAATTAAAGTGCTCGTGCAGCCTCATCAACGCTTAAAAAAATGTTTAATAGCAGAATAACAGTAGCATCTCATTACTATACATATACAAACACAACTAGTACCAAGTATTGAATTTTTGGTTACAGGTAATCTTCAACTTTCGACCACAATTGCGCCCAAAATTTCCATTGAGAGGCAAGGCAGTTGTTATGTGAGTTTTTCCCTATTTTTATTATTTTTCTTGTCACAATTGTTAAGTAACTCACTGCAGTAGTTAAATTATTAAGTGAACCTGGCTTCCTCATTGACTCTAGTTGTCAGAAGGTCACAAAGGTTGATCATGAGACAGGAAGAGTACAACTGTCATAAATACATGTCAGCTGTCAAGCATCTGAATTCTGATCACATGGTCACAGGGATGCTGCAACAATCCTGAATCATTTTTTTCAGTGTTGTTGTAACTTTGAACAGACACTAAACGAATATTTGTACATCGAGGACTGCCTGTACAGCATTCCATTCTGGGCCCTGCAACCTAGAATGATATTTTTCCACTGCCAATAATAAGCAGGCTAGGAATGGTTTCTGCAAACTAGTAATCATTGTAAATGTTGTTTTTATAAACTGGCAAAAGTTACACTCATTTTGTAAACATTCTCTTAGGTATTTCATGGCCCTTACCATATATTTTTTTTGAAGCACAAGTCATAAACATAACAGCAAAACATTCCATAGTTAACAAGGCAGAAGCTTAGGTCAATAATTAAATTAGTCAAAAGTCAAGGATCAGTGAAGTTTTCCCTACAGAAAAAGTACATTGAGCCAAAGAGGAAGAACCCTTTCATAAATTGAAAATCATTTTATTTTGCTACAAATTAGCAGATTTAAATCCCTAATCAAAGTAGATGACATGGGCACTGCCACATCGCCTATCTGCAACAGAGAAATAGTATCTCAACAGAATCTTAAAAACACAATAAATATGCATCATTACAAGTGATTGAAACTACCAGATACAGGTAGTCCTCAATTTACAACAGTTAATGACCATTCAAAGTTATAACAGCATTTTAAAATTTGACTTATGGTCATTTTTCATACTTATATGACTGTTGCAGCATCTACAGTCACATGATCAAAATTCAGATGCGTAGCAACTGGCTCATATCTATGATGGTTGCAATGTCTCAGGGTCATGTGATCACCTGCTGACAAGCAAAATCAATGGGGAAGCCAGATTAACTTAACAACTATGTGACTAACTTAACAGCTGCATTGATTCATTTAACAACTGTGGCAAGAAAGGCTGTAAAATGAGGTAAAACTCACTTAGCAACAGAAATGTTGGGCTCAGTTGTGGCTGTAGGTTGAGGGCTACCTGTATTCTATATCACTACTCTTCAAACCTAGTTATTCAGTGCAAGTTTTCTTGAAAGATGACTTGCTTATATGTCCTATGAACTGTCTCTGCAATATAACAGAATTGTTCAGAGTGTAGACCACTACCTCATAAAGGGTAGCTACGATATTATGAACTGGCCATTTTTATCCTGGAGCTTGCTCAAAATTCCTGAAAAAAGTCAGAAAGCAGAGAGTCTGAAAAACATTACTCTATTCTCGTGAGATAATTGGAATACAGTTCAATCTTCAGTTCTAGCAGTATTTCCTCTAAGCACTGTCAACAAGAAAAGCTTGGGTATGTGTAATGGTATGTGGGAAAGACTTTGGGAGATGGGGCAAAGAGACGCTGCCTAGGTAACTATCAGATAAGAGAGGGCACAGCCCTCAACTGCATAATGAGTGGAGAAAGAGACTCAGAAGAATCCTCCCTAGCTTATCAGACTGTAAAAAAGAGATTGCAGCAGATTTGTATTTTCAGAACTGCAAGATTCTATTAATGTATCCTTACAATAGCCCTTGACTTATGACCAGCAAGACAGTTAAGCGAGTTTTGCCCCATTTTACGATCTTTCTTTCCACAGTTGTGCTAAGTGAATCACTGAAGTTGCTTACTTGTAACATGATTGCTAACTGAGTCTGGCTTCCCCATTGATGTTGCTTGTCAGAAGGTTGCAAAAGGTGATCACAAGACCATGGGATATTGCAACTATCATAAATATGAGCCAAGCACCCGAATTTTGATGAAATGACCATGGGGATGTGGTAAGTGTGAAAAATGTCATAAGTCATTCTTTTCAGTGCCGTTGTAACCTTGAATGGTCACTAAATGAATGGCTGTAAGTTGAGAACGAGAACTACGTATAAAGTAGTGTTAGCTCATCTGGTCGTGTTTCTTGTCCGGTCTACCTGGGAAGGCTAACTGTTGTGGGGCATAGAATATTACCTGAAGACATGAAAAACTAGGAATCATAATATACAATAGAATACGAACCCTACAATCCCTTAATTAATGGGACATGCAGTCCAAATCAATCCTTTCCCCTAGATTTATTCTTCTTCACAGCATCTTAGATAAACTTGTAAATAATCCCAGAAAAATCACTACTCAGTAAAGCTATTACAGTTAAGAATTGAGAGAAGATAGCATTTCCGTGTTGCAAACAGATAATATTTGGCTTTTTTAACAGCTCAACATGTTTCATGCTGGGCTCAGAGGCAAAAAATTCCCACCCTGTTCCTTCTTCCATTAGTCTGAATACTTGCAAACATAAAATCAGTCATCAGAGTTTAATAGCAATACTAATTTAAGAAACTTTAAGAGGTTATGTGAAGAAAAAGTAGCCACCAAGAAAAATTGTTAAATATATTTGATAGATAGCAATTTGCCTGCAAAGACAGCCTCAGCCACACAATGTGAATTGACTGCTGAGTTGTTTAGTAGTCAGGGTCAAGGGCACTTTATTTGATTTGATTTTTATTACTTTATTATTTTTATTACTTTACAAGTACTCAAGAGAGCAAACATATATCATATGCCTTCCTACTATTTTCCCCACATCAACCAACTTGTGAGGCGAGTTGAACTGAGCGAGCGACTGGCCCAAAGTCGTTCAGCCCGCTTTCATGCCTAAGGCAGGACTAGAATTCACCTTCTCCTGATTTCTTGGTCAGCAATTTAATCACTGCAATACACTTAAAAGACAAGATGTCCGCCATTAAACAAATCCTCTCCTTTAAATTCTCTATGAAACATGGAAGAAAAAAATGGTCTCACATCATAATGAACTTATAACTAGCATCACTTTTGGGCTGCTGCAGACCAGAGTATGAGATGAGACTTTTTCCTTCCTGGTGTACCTAAAAGGGTAACCAGAGAAAGTTTACTACCAGAGAGCTTTGGAGCAAGCCCTAAAATGCCTGCTTCTTTAGATGCTGTATGTTTCATATTCTGATGTGCCAAGAAATACTACCCTTTTAGTTCTCAGAATGGCACAAAGAATTTAGAGCAAGGATCCATGAAAACACAAATGGCTGCCTACTAAGACAATATACGATTATGAGCCTCTGTGCAAAGGAGACCATTCAAATAAAAATGGAAACATGCTGCTACAAAGAAGTGAAGAACACAATCATTTCCTTGTAATGATGGAGTTGACTGGACCCACTAGGCTCCTCAGGAAGATGTGATTTAGATGGCCCACTTGAGCACTTGATGGATCCACAGGGTTTCCAAACTGCTCAAGGATCTCAAAGGTACTTCTGTCAAATGTCAAATGAAATACAGAGGTGAACAAGGTACTATACAAGGTTGGCCTTAATGATCTCTCTCCCTGTCCACCAATCCTAATCAGTTTCTTGATTTTTCTAAAACGTAATGAAAAATGACATAGATGAAGAGATGCCTGGAGCAATACTGGGGAAAAAATGAAAAGTACAACCACAAACAATTATGAGCTCAAATTTGAACCTATAAGGTCAATAAGGCAACAGGGAGCTTCCTAGCCTCACTTGATTTGTAGACTGTCAGGCAACTGCACTAGTTCAAACTTAATAAAAATGATGGGCAGAATAGCCTATTAATGTGTGCTACACTTAACTGACTAAACATTTTAAGGATAAATGTGCTCATATCCACTGGAGGAGCAGATGGAGACTGTGGCGAAGACGGTCTTTTTATGCTACAGCTAGTGCACCAATTGTAATTTTAGCTGGCACAAGACAACACACACCATGCCCCATGGTGGTGCAGTGGTTAGAATGCAGTATTGCAGACCAACTCTGCCCACAGCCAGGAGTTTGATCCTGACTGGCTCAAGGTTGACTCAGCCTTCCATCTTTCCGAGGTTGGTAAAATGAGGACCCAGATTCTTGGGCGGCAATATGCTGACATTGTAAACTGCTTAGAGAGTGCTGTAAAGCACTATCATGCATGTATATAAGCCTAAGTGGTATTACTAAGTGCTATCTGCCTCTCAGTTGACTACAATACTATATTTTCCTCCAAAAGACTTTCAAAGCCACTCAGAAACTTCAGTTGGTATAAATGAAGTGTTACAAACATACTGTCATGTTATACCTGCTGCTGAGGGAGTTGCACTGGTTACCAGTTTGTTTCAGATGCCTTTCCTGGACAAACTCTGATCACTCAAAACCTAACCTTAACAGTGGACGTTTTCAGCGAGAGATCCTCACCTTTGAAACAGCGTACTTCCCCTTCTTTTCCAGAAACTTTTAAAAATATGGATATTCCATGTTGGCTTTGAGGACTGACTAATGTTGAGCCATAATCACTAGTGTTAAATTGGAAAAATGAGGCAGCAAGTCTGTTACTGAAATCCCTCTACTTTGAGATTTCTTGTCTTCACCCCTTCTCTACTCAAAAGGTCATAAAGCAATTAAAGCATCACCATTCCAGGATGCTTTTAACCAAAACCAAATGTTTCCAATTGCCATCTAGGGGATTTCTATTAAGTATATGTTTGTCTTTCTGCTTTTTATTTTATCTTTATATATACAGCTAGTCCCCGAATTACAACAATTCATTTAGTGACCATTTGAACTGACAGTGGCACTGAAAAAAGTGACTTTTGATCATTTTTCACACATGACAGTTGCGGTGTCCCCATGGTCACATAATCAAAATTTGCATGCTTGGCAACTGATTCAAATCTATTACACTTGCAGTGTTCCAGGGTTGTGTGATCTCCTTTTGCAACCTTCTGACAAGCAAAGTCAATGGGGAAGCTAGATCCACTTAACAACCATGTTACTAACTTAACAACTGCAATGATTCACTTAAGAATTGTGGCAAGAAGTCAGACCGCAGAATGCCAGCAACCAGGCCACGCAAACAAGCCAAGGTCCATTCGCAAGATGCAGGTAACACACAAAACCACGGCCCCACCGGTCCATGGAAAAATCTTTTCTCATGGAATCAGTTTCTGGTGCAGAAAAGGTTGGGGGTCAGCGGTTTAACTGAAGGAATCTGAAGTGCTTCAGCCCTGCCAGACCAAACCAGCCAGGCAGATGCTATGGGAGATAAGTGGTCTTTAGATTAACCAGGCCCTCTACCTTGGAGGTCTTTGTAGGTAACAACCAGCCCCCAGACGTAAACTGGCCACCAGTGTAGTTTATAGTAAAGGTGTTACGTGGGCATACCAAGGCATGACCATCAGTGCCTATGTTGCTGCTTTCAGGAGTAACTGAAGTCTAGGTGTAACTTTAACGGTGGCCCCATATGTAGTAATTGCTGCATTAAATTTTTAAAATTGCCAAGAAATAAACATTTCCCTCATTTTACTAACCCTCAAAAGTATACCAAGACAAGAGCGTTTGATTCAAGCTAACCAATAAATCAAGGAAACATTTTGAAAAAGATGAGAACATTATGCTAATCTTTCAATTTACTTCCACCCTTGATTTGCAAACACAGTGCAAGTGTTTTTAGCAACAGCAAACATCCATAATAAAATACAGCAAAGCCCAAACTGCACTTTGTACTTTCATTTCCACATTCTATCATAGCACATGAAGTTCTCTGTGAAGAGATTTAAATCTATCCTGTCCAAACATACACACCTGGAAATTTTCATTTGATTACGTATAAAAAAACAACAAAACTTTAATCTTTTTCTTCACTTTTGAAGGTTGATTAGGTAATTATTTGTTACAGTGTAACTACTGTGTTTCCCCGAAAATAAGACACTGCCT